>VDFB02283545.1:0-69234 GCA_007258455.2 Sequoia sempervirens | reverse complement strand
TTTCACCATAGGAGCTTCCAATTTCGATGCCTTCACTAAATTTCCTACCTCATCTTCAGCTTCTCAAGGTGCATTTGGCCTGTGAACTGCAAATTTTGCGTGCTTAGAAAATTTCCACCAACCTTCAGCTTTTAAAGGAATTTTTCACTTGCTGGACTTGAAAATTTATCAATTTCAGTGAATTTTATGCCATTTGTCAAATTTAGAGTGACTTGATCGTGCTTGCCCTAATTTGCTATTTTTAGAAAGTTTTTCAACTTTGCACTTCAAGCTAATTTCAAGCTCCAAAAAGGCTGGATTTTGCTTTGTTTCGAATCTCGAGATGTGGTTGAGCTGTCGGGCCCTGATATCTGCATGCACCTGCTATTTTTAGCAACTCACTAAAAATAGTAATTGCTCAGAATGTCTTCAAATTTTGCGTGCCGATTGCCTGAAGGGTATTGATCATGACTGGACGCCGCTTCTGCATGGTTGTCCTGTTCTGCCCTTGATTTTAGGAAACCCTAATTTCTCTGTCTTCACCTGCTAAAAATAGCAATTCTCTGATTCTTCATCCTCTACAACTCCATTTGTTTCGTAATTCGTGCCAAAGACTCTTCATCACATGTTTGACTTGTACCTGCTGAGAATTGATGTTGACCTGCTATTTATAGCCGCTTGTGAAGTGACTTACTATTTATAGTAAGTGCCTGTTTCTGAGACTTCCACAACTCCGTTTGACTTGAAATTCGAACAGTGCGCTCCTTGTTGGTGAACTTACCTGTCTATGCTGACGCCGAGATCAACTTTCTATTTATAGCCTGCATCTGGAACACTTTACTAAAAATAGCAGGTTCTCCGATTTCATTCAAATTTTGCCAGCGGATTCTCTGAAGGATGCTGACCATGATGGATGCCTCAGTTTTGAACATTTTGACCTCTGACTCCTCATTTTTAGCGCTGAAGCTCGAAACCCTAATTTTGTGCATGTTGCTCAGATGAGCTCCGTTTGACCTCGTTTCAGTTGCATGATGATCAGCTTGCATTTCTGAGGTGCTGGACAACTTGTCTAAGTGGTACCTGCTAAAAATAGAAAGTGGCCGAAAAAGTGACCAACCGGCTGCTGGATGATTTTGCATGTCATACTGCTTGAAAAATCTCGAAAAACCCAGAAAAACCCAGAAAAATCCTCAACATGCAAGCACTGGCTAAAAATAGTAAGTTCCCTCGAAAAGTCACCGTTCCATTTGCATGTTACATTGTCAAGGAGCTCTCGGAAAACCCGTGAAAGAAAAATGCCGGCTACGCGCTAAAAACGCTTTACATGCAACCCTAATATCGGCCTTCAAAGGCCGAGGCCGGGAAGTTGTCGTCCGCTTTGCATGTCATACCGCCGCTGGCTGTCTCGAAAACCTGTATGAATCTCCTGACATGCATTGAAAAATCCCTACGCTTAAGTCCCGAAAATTGCCTCCGGCTGCTTAACCGCTAAAAATAGTGCTGTCCATTTTATTCAAATTTAACTTGTGAGTAGCCCGGATGTGCTCGTGGACGCCAGCCGCGGACTGCCGGAATCTCAAAAAATGCTGAAGGATTGCCTGTAATTTGCACACTTACTAAGAACAGTAAGTCACCATAATTCAATGGAATTTTAGTGAAAGCCTGCTGGAAGCACACTGACAACAACGTTAAGTTCAATTTTCAATTTATTCACTTTATTCGTCCTCAAATTGGCAAGTAAGTTCAAAACCCTAATTTCTAGACTTAGCCAAAATCTTACATTTAAGTCAGCTGCATCGGCACATCCTCGAGAGACAAGAGAAGAGAGAGACAACAAAATGACCTAAAAGCAAAGCTAAAATTAGGGTCCCCATTTGCAATGGGGCGATAAAAGAAAAAAACGGCCACAACACTCATCCTTTGTGAATTTACAACTCCATGAACCCTAAAAGATTCATTCTTTTGAAAACTAGATAGTTGTGCAAAAGCACTACCATCTCCAACCTCTTCAGACGTGTCTTCTTGAACTTCTTCACCTTCACTACTTGCTGATTCGTATTGCTGATCAGACGAATCAGATTCTGATCCATAATCAGAATAGCCCTCCATTTGAACTACTTTGCCTCTTCCATAGCAACGGTGGCCTTTCACCCAAGGCTCACGACAAGTGAAGCAAACTCCATCCTTTCTAAGCTGTTCTTTGAGCTCTTCGGACAGCCTTGGTGGAAACTTCTTGGGCAGATTTGAAGAAAACTTTTTATCCTTCTTATGGCTGAATGGTTTTGAGTGAAATTTAGGCCTTGGGGCTGCCAACTCCATGCTCCTAGCTTTCTTGATAGCTTCATCTAGTGTTGGAGGATCAAATGCTTTGACCCAACCCTTCAAAGGCTCCATTAAACCTTCAGCAAAAAGTACTACAAATCTTCTTTCAGTAATGTTTGGCACCATTACTGACAACCTTTGAAAATCAGCCACATAACTTTCTAAAGATCCTTGCTGTTTCAACTGTGCCAATTCTCTAAATTTCAATTCCGGATCTTTGGTGTCAAATCTCTCAATCAGCTTATTGGTAAACTCTCCATATGTGCGAATAAGGTTATGGCCAAGAGTGACCAAACCGTGAGTCCACCATTCATGAGCTATGCCATCTAAATGCAAGGTAGCAAATTTGATAGCATCTTCTTCCGGCATAGGTCTAAGAGAGAGGTAGTTATCTAACTTTTGCACCCATGACCTGGCTGTACACTTGTTACCACCATCAAAATGTTCCATAGTGATCTTTCCCAATGCTTGGTAAAAATCATTTCTAGGGCCTGCAGGAGGACGTTGATCATTCCTACCACCATTTCTCCGACTCCTTTGATTCATGAATTGATCAAAGGTCCATGCTCCTCTCAAGTCAAGAGGTAAAGAAACATACTCCATATAGGCTTGACGAGCATCATCAGCAAAGTTTGGAGTAGCCTCAACTGGTTGTTGCTCTTCCCTTGGTGTGAAAACGGGAAAGAGGGGTCTAGAGGATGACCCACTATGAATTGTAGTATGCTGACCTACAATTCTGTCTCTAGTATTCACCTCAGGACTGCCACTATTATTATTTCCATTTACTCCACTACTTTCTCCAGCTGAGTTATTTTGGGGCTGAATAATACTCTGAGCTGCTTGCTGATCCAACTTGGATAATAAACGGGACATCATGTCTATCATCCCGTCAAACTTCTTCTCCACTCTATCCCTCTCTTCATTATCTCTTCTTACTGAATCTGACATTATTACAGTTGTGTGATCAACCACTTCCACTGAATTATCTGAACCTTCCACTGTTTTACCAAGGTCTCTTAGAACTTCTGAGAAGGTATCTGCCTCTGGAACGGGCGGAAACTGATGCTGATTTTTGGCCTGACTTCTGGTGTATGGCCTAGTGTCTTTTTCACTCATCAGTTAACTACTGCAATTTGCCACAGGATGGCAGGGTCTTCTGCTCTGATACCACTGAAATATGCTAACCAATTTTTTCGAAGGAATAACACAAAATAACCAGCAATAGATGATTAGATTAGCGTTAGCCTCAAATTAAAATCCGAACTTGAATGGAAGATACTGAACTTGAATGGAAGAACTACTCAACGTCAAGAATGTGCACTCAAGATCCCACTGAGGGCGAGGTGCTAACATATGACGGAGCCTAAGAAATTGAAATTATGAACTATTAGGCGGATAACCAGCCATGAGAAAACAATTCCACGCTACCACCAAACAGTGGGGGGAAAAGATTACAAATAAAAGCAATTCATCCGCTGCGGCGGGCATCCACAATGCTGTGGGAATTCACCACTATGAGTGGGTATGAGATATTACAATCAAATTAACCTCACTGGCGGTAAACCATCCAAGGGACTTATGTGAGAAGAAACAGAAAGAAATTGCAGCAAATTAAACTGGAACAGTACTATTGTTTACAGTTTGTACAATGTGGAATAAGCTGCAAATTACATAGGAAATATAGTAATCTTCATACATAAGATTAATAGATGTTTTTCAATGTTATTTTAACTCTCTAACAGCTGCTAATGAATCAGAAATCAGAACTTCAACAATCTGATATAAAAACAGTAAACTGGAAATTTCAATCTGCAACTGTGAGAATCAATGAAATTATCATAACTCACTCAATTCTTCTCCGAATGACGTGAAATGAGTTGCAAATGCACCTTACAAGTTTGGCGCCCAAGTTAGAATCCGGAAACAGCCACCAAAGACTCTAGTTTATTTGGCACGAATCCCAAGACATCACCAAATGGTACGGCCCTTGGAGAAAATCGATTTTTTAATATAAAATCAGCAACTTCAAATTAAATTCTGCTTTTTGGAGGAAGTTGGCGCCTCAAGTCAACAATTTGATTAATCAAATACTCAGAACGAAACAAAAATCACTCCACAAGATATGAACAGAAAACAGCTTCAGCTGTAGCAAAAACCAGGAACTTCAAAACTGTAGAATTCACCAAAATTCTCAACCTTTATTGCTCAATCTGCTAGTCTGATGTGAGAAGCAGCAATGTTCCAACTAGGTGTTGTATTTCAAACACGAAATTGGGAAGGGGCTAGGAGGTAGCATCCTCGAAGCAATAGCAAAATGTCCATAGTCATTTTGATAGCATAACAGTAAGGTAATTGATGGATGAAATGCTGGAGCCAAGACCTTCAATAAATAAGAACTCATCAAGACTCTTCAATCACCTGAGAAGCAGCTCAAAAGATACAAGAGACTCTTCCACTTCACAAAGACCAGTCAACTTCTCAAGTGGCGTCCCAAAAGGCCTTCAACATTACACTTTATTCAAAACAATAAAAGTGGCGTCCACTTTCAAGATAAGAAATATTTGAATAAAGAATATTTAAACTTTTGATGAGGGCGTACCCTTCATGGCCCCACTTTAAAACAACTTTAAGTTAACTCCTTAGGCCAAGGTGGGGGTCAACAGTGAAATAGAACAAAAATGCCATTAATTTAATATTTTTGCCAACTGAAGACCAAGCCAAAATATAACACTGCTCCAACTGCTAAGGATTAAGAATAGACAACTGCAACTGCCACAACTAGCATTTACTAAAAATAGTAAATAATATGAATGCCACAGAAAACCAAGTCCAAGAAACCCTAATTTTCACCTCATCCCAAAATTTCCAATACTTCAGTTCCTAATAGACTCCAGAAGAACCCGAAAGCCGATCACTAATGAGAAGGACATTACAAATTTAATTCAAAATCAGACACAAATAACACAACAGATACCTTGGGAAAACCCTCCACTTGAGGGAGAAAAACCTAGCAACAATATATCACTTATATTGAATGTCACAAGAAATATCTCCTTTACAAAGGGCCGATAAGAAGGCCAGTAAGAAGCACTACAATCAGATGCAAATACAGTAACAAGGTGATGCAATCTGTTAATGATAATCTCAACCTTCAACAAAGATAACGATCTGCCCTTGAGACAAACTTGCACTTATGAAACTCGAACTTGTGATGAACGCCTGAATGCATAATAATGAATGACAAACAATAAAATGCCATTGAACATATATACATAATGAAGAGGAGGACGTGACTCTTCAAAGTAATATGTCGGCCTCCATAGAAGAATGTGTTCCTTCAAAATTGCGTCCACAAAGCATGATGTCGGCCTCATCAAGATCGCGCCTCTTCAATTCGAGTCTTTATTATCATTTAATAAAAGTCGTGCCTCTTCACTAAATAAATCGCTATATATAAATTAAATAGCCATCGGCTATTATTTAATTTATTCATCATTGTAAAGGAGATCGGTTGGAAGAGATGACCGACGCTGCATGATAATATCAACACTCCCTCTCAGCTAGGGAGGATACTTCTAGCTGCATAAGACATATCACCTCATCATGATGTCAACCACAATGGCTACTCCCATATGTGGAAAAGAAAGATATCACCTCATTGTGATATCAACCATCATGGCTACACCCATGTATGGTATGTACAAGTGCTCATCACTAACATGATGTTGTCACCTTCATCGACGCTCACCATGGCTCTAGAGGGTGAAAACACAAGTACAAGAAAATCATCACTCGACTTCTCTCGCTGATGTTGTCATGGAGTCACACACATGACATCCACCATGGCTCTCCCAGAGGTGGAAACAAGGGCTTTCACCTCAAATCTCTCAAAAGAGAAATGCATTAACAAGGGCTTGCACCTCAAATCTCTCTCAAAGAGAAAATGCATTAACAAAGATTAGTTATTTATGTGATACAGCATCAGATTAATCGCAGTTGAAAGTCAAACTCATTGACCCATGGGTCAATGAGTTTGACTCGAAACTACACGGTTGAATCCTGATAGCAATATCATAATTTGACACGCTGTGGAAAAATACCTCCTACTTATCAAAGATCATTAATACTGAGACTCCTTCTCAGCTAGGGCTTTATTCTCATCATGGGTCAATGAGTTTGACTTGAAACTACACGGTTGAATCCTGATAGCAATATCATAATTTGACACGTTGTGGAAAAATACCTCCTACTTATCAAAGATCATTAATACTGAGACTCCTTCTCAGCTAGGGCTTTATTCTCCACCATACCAAGCTTGTCTCGAAAGTCCACAAACTTTATCCTGGAGAGAGGCTTAGTGAGAATGTTTGTCGTCTGCTCATTAGTGCTGATATATCTCAATTGAATTGCTTTCCTCAATACTATATCTTTGGTATAGTGGTATTTGATCTCAACATGTTTAGTTCTGTCATGAAACACAGGATTGACAGAAAGCTTCGCACAACTCTGGTTATCACAATGAATGATAGTAGGCTCCATTGATTGTCCAAACAATCCTGCAAGGAGCTTCCGAAGCCACACTGGTTCTCAAGCTGCCACACAAGCTGCAATATACTGGGCCTCTGTTGTACTCAGTGCCACAGAAGATTGCTTCTTGCTACACTAGGATATCATCGCAGACCCCAAACTGAAGCAACTTCCAGAGGTGCTCTTTCGATCAGTTACACACCCTGCCTAATTGGAATCAGTATAACCATGCAGCTTCAAATCCACACCTGAAGAATATCTCAAGCCATATCCAACTGTGGCTCGCAAGTATCTTAGGATATGCTTCGCTGCAACTAGATGTATTTGCCTTGGTTCACACATGAACTGACTGAGTGCACTCACTGCATAGCAAATATCCGGTGTAGTATTGACTAGATACATCAACGATCCAATCAACTGCATGTACATTGTGGAATCCACCAGATCCGAACTAGCTGCAGCCTCTTTCAACTTATGCAAGTTGGTCTCCATAGGTGTAGACATGGATTTGCAATCCATCATAGCAAATCTCTTCAGAATATCAATAGTGTACTTCCCTTGACTTAGAATCATCTCATTAGGCTTCTGCCATACTTCTAAACCAAAGAATAGTGCATGAGACCAAGATCCTTCATTTCAAATTCAGAAGCTAACTCCTTCTTGCATTTGATAATGAGGTGATCTTCTCCAGTAAGAATTAGATCATCAACATATAGAACCAAGATTAGTGCTTCGCCATCAATTACCTTGAAGTAAAGGTCTGAATCAACATTGTTCTTGGAGAAACCCAAGCTTGACAAGTAACGATCAATTCTTTCGTACCATGCGCGAGGAGCCTTCTTAAGACCATACAATGCCTTCTTCAACCTGCAAACATGAGACTCCTTCCCATGTACCTCAAATCCATCAGGTTGCTCAATATATACCTCTTCCTTGATTACACCATTCATAAATGTTGTCTTCATGTCCATCTGGTGAATCTTCCATCCTTTAGATGCTGCAATAGCAATGATGGTCTTGACTGAAGTATAGCGAGCAACTGGAGCAAAGGTTTCCTCATAGTCAACTCCCTCTTTCTGTGAGAATCCTCTAGCCACGAACCTTGCCTTGTACTTCTCAATGCTCCCATCAGTTGCATGCTTGATCTTGAAGAGCCATTTAGAAGATACCACAGATTTGCCATCGGGTCTAGGTACGATGTCCCAAACATCTTTCTTGAGAGTGGATTGATACTCTTCAGACATAGCATCTCTCCAAACCTGCTGACTAGTAGCCTTCAACACCGGAAGGCTTTGATTCAATGATTTGACTCATCAATGCAACATAGCTGGAAAACTTATGAGGTCTCTTGCTTTCTCTGAATGTTCCTCTTGGGCTGCAAACCTTTTTGCCTCCTGCATTGTTTGCCTGGCCCAAAGAGGTCTTTTTCTACCAATCACAATATCTGTAGGCCCATCAGTAGGTTCCAAGGGCTCGACTGGATCATCATCTTCTTTAGGTTCTAGAGCCTCCCTCTGAATCTCAGGAGTATGGTCAACTTCCATATCCTGAGGAGACTCTTCATTATCTATCTCCATGTGAGTGCCCTTGGATCTTCTGAATGCAACATCCTCTTCAAATGTGACATCTCTACTAATCTCAATCAACTTCTGACCTGGAACGTAGATTCTGTAGGCTTTTGATGTCTCACTGTAACCTACAAATATTCCCTTTTTGCCAAAAAGTTCCAACTTTGTCCTTTTATCCTTAGGCACATGAACATATACAGGACAACCAAAGATCCTCAAATGACTTACTTCCGGCTTCACCCCTCTGAATGCTTCTTCGGGAGTCATGTTCTCTAGAATGCGATGTGGACTTCTATTCTGAACATAGACTGCTGTCCTAGATGCTTCTGCCCAAAGAAAGGTTTGCAGATCTTGGTCATGAATCATGGCTTTGGCTACTTCCACAATAGATCTGTTCTTCCTTTCAGCAACACCGTTCTGTTGAGGATTATAAGGGACACTGAACTCCCTCTTAATCCTAGCTTCAATGCAAAAGTTACGGAAGCTACCGGAAGTGTACTCTCCTCCGTTGTCGGATCTCAGAACTTTGATCCTTTTCCCGGACAAATTCTCTACCTGAGCTTTGAATTCTTTAAACCTCTCTAATACCTCAGATTTTTTAGATTTCAAGAAATAAATCCAAGTCTTTCTAGAGTAGTCATCAATAAAAATAATGTAATACAAGAAACCACTTGAAGAAGCAACAAACATTGGACCACATAAATTAGAACGAATAAGATCTAGAATACATTTGGATCTACTTTCACTACTATGAAATGGACCTTTTGTATTCTTACCCAAAGCGCAGCCTCTGCAAGTACCTTCATGCTCCTGGTTGAGTTTCAGAAAGCCTGTGACCATCCTCTCCATGGTAGGTAGTGCTCGAAAATGAAGGTGAGCCAATCATCGATTGCAAAGTTCACACGAACTTGAAGAATCATTCAAGAGAGCCTGAAGTGGACGAGTGCATAGTTTGTAGAGGCTCTCATGTCTAACTCCAATCACTCGAGCAGTCTTGATGTTTGAGTTCTTTGTCCATGCAAGAACTTTTCCTTCTGAAAATGCAACTTGATATCCCTTGTCCTCCAAGGCTGAAATAGAGACAAGGTTTCGCTTGATGCCTGGAACAAATAGCACATCACTCAACTGCAAGGAAATGCCGGAATCCAAGTGAAGAGAGGAGGTCCTGTTGTGACCTTTACACACATCACCCCATTCAAAATGGGGACCCCCCTAATTTTTGCTCCATTCGGGTCTTTTGGCTTTGGTTTTTCGGCTGTCTCTCTTTGTTCCATCTGCCTTTCCGGGGATATGCCCATCTTTGGGCCTAAGTTGAAATTTTAGCTAAGTCTGTGAAATTAGGCTAGTTTGGGGTTAAGTTAAGTAAGCAATTGAAATCCGAGCTTGGCACTGCATTCAGAAGGCTTCAGGAAGGTTCCCATTAAAATTTCATGGAATTCTGACAACTTACTATTTTTATTAAGTACTTAATTTGGGACCTTTTCCTCAGGACTTTTGAAATTCTGACTGCTTCATTGCGTTTAGAACACTTTGAGCTATGTGCCTGCAAAATTTGAGCAAATTTTGACAACTTTCTATTTTTTAGCAGTTTTGGCTTCGGGAGTAAATTTTAGGGTTTGCATGTATGATTTTTCAATGCATGTCAGGATAGTCTTTCTGGGTTTTTCGAGAGCTTCGCAATGATATAACATGCAAGTCAAGTTGATGACTTACTATTTTTAGCAGGTGCTCGCATGCAAACCAGTTTTCTAGGTTTTTCTGGGTTTTTTGAGATCTCTTGGGCAGTATGACATGCAACCACATCCGGCAATCAGTTGATCACCTTTTCAGGAACTTACTATTTTTAGTAGTTTCACTCCAGCAACCCCAGAGCTTCAGTTTCACGAGCAGAGCAGTCTAGAACAAAAACGGAGTCAAATGAAGATCAATAGAGGCACATGCCAATGAGATTAGGGTTTCCAACTTTGGTGCCTAAAATGAGGGGTAAAAGAAAAATGAAAAATGGATGTATCCCATTGCGATTAGTATCTTTCAAGGAGTCTACTGGTAAAATTTGAACGCGATCTGCACACTTACTATTTATAGGAAGTCACCTCCAGAACAAGGCCAAAAATAGTAGGTCAGCACGAAAGGCAAGTATGAACAGGTCAAACGGGTCATGAGGATCACATTGGGAAAATTTCAAGTCAAACAGAGTTATAGAAGTTCGAAAATCAAGCAGTTACTAAAAATAGAAAGTGAGGGAAAACCTGTCAAAATCGGCTAAGTATTTGAGGGTCACCTTCAGAATTTTCCTTAACACTCCAGATACAAAATGCTTTAGGCATACAAGAAAAATGGAAGCATCACCTCCCAAATGCGCCCAAGCTGAGAAAGGGGAGCTTGAAAAATCCTAAGTGATGGAAATGGCACCAACACCCTCCAAATGTGCCCATCAGGTGTAGGGAGGCATCAAAAAAAATTCTAAGGCGTGGAAGTAGAAGAGGGCCCCCTTGAATGCGCCCTCAGGTTGGAGAAATTCTTTCTAAGTCATTAATTGGAAGGACCACCCCCTAAATGCTCCCAAGGTGGTAAGTGGAGATAAGAAATAATCTAAGGTGTGTAAAATGGAAGTAGACCCCCTCAAATGCGCCCAACCTCAGCAAGACCCCAAATGCGCCCATCATAAGCAAGGGTGAAAGAAATTTTCTAAGGCTAAGGCAAACTGGCAGGAGACCCCTTGAAATGCGCCCAAGTTGAGAAGGGTATCATGAAATTTTCTAAGTCATGAAATGGAAACACCACCCCTCAAATGCGCCCTTGGCAAGGTGGCATGGAAATTTTTCTAAGTGATTAAAACTGGAAGCACTACCCCCTAGATGCACCCAAGGTAAACAAGAAGGGTAGCAAGAAATTTTCTAAGTAATGAGAAGTGCTTGACACCCTATCAAATGCGCCCTCAACATGAACCTCCAGGGGTAAAATGCGCCCAAGTTGTAAGGAGGCATAAAAAAGATTCTAAGTCGTTGAAAAGTGGAAGCTCTCCCGTCAAAATGCCCTCATCTTATGAAGGTGACTTAAAAAATTCTCTAAGGCATGGAAATAGAAGAGGACCCACTTGAATGCGCCCTTAGGTTGGAGAAAAACTTTCTAAGTGATGAAATGGCAGTAGGCCCCCCAAAATGCGCCCAAGTTGAGAAGATGAGCAAAGAATTTTCTAAGGCGTTTGAGATGGAAGCAGGACCTTGTCAAATGCGCCCAAGGTAAGAGGGGAATAATTTGTTGGCTTGAAAAACGTCTAAGGCAAAATGACATGACCCCACCTCAAATGTGCCCAGGAGAGAGAAGATGGAATATGCAAACATTAGTTAAAAATATTTTCAAGGGTGAAAAAAAAAATTAAATGAACCCCTTCATGTGCGCCCATGAATAATAAAATTGAAAAATATATTTCTAAGGGGGATATTTTAAAAGTCAGGGAGGTCTTGAATATTTTCTAAGGGGAAATAAATTTTGAATGAATTACACCTTGCCTTGTGATTTTAAAATGGACGCCTGGCTTATGACTGAATAATTTTTTTCTAGAGGAAATAAAATATTTCTAAGGCGGAGGGATAAAATAAAATACGCCCAAGTGTTTTGAGATTTTTTTTTTCTAAGGTGCATGATTTAATATTTTCTGAGATGTGATTTTAAAGTGATTACAGGGTGAAGTACGCCTATATTTGAAAGGTGAATTTTTTTGAAATGTCAATGGGGTGAAATTTTCAAATATTTGAAATAATAATTATTGCAAATTGCCAAAGGAGGGAAAATTTGAACTTCTGTAGAGTAGTGGAGGGAGAATTAAATGAGTCTGCTAAAATAAGCATTCTTCTAGAAGTCGAAATCTTCTCAGACTCAGTTATAAGAGCTATGAAAATTCTCATTTCTCCTCGCCAGCTGCAAGTGCAAATTTGAGACTCTAAGGGTGAAGAAAATCGAAGTTGGAGAGAAGTTGCTGAAGAGAGCAAGGAAATTTCTAAGTGTTGAAGAGATATTAATTTTGCTGGAAAAGTGTTGAGGTTTGAAGTCAAAATTTCAGTGCTTAAGGCTTTCCTTTTTCGAAGTTCGCTCCATATTCTGGCTATCACGAAGTTAATCTATTTGCTAAGTTAAATTTCTAATGAATATCTTTTATTTTTGCAGGATGGCTGAAGTAAACAAAGGAGCGACTGCAAGAGCAAATAAGGCTACAAATGCTGAATCCAGCAAGGCCAGTGGGTCTAGGCAAGCAGTGATCAAGAAGTTGAGCAAGCCATTTCTTATGGAATCAAATTTTACTTCGAAGTTGGCAGAGCTGAGTGATACCAACCTTGGCTCATTCAATCTAGGGACACTCAGAAGTCAGATGCATGGGATAGGTGACTATCCTCTGTCAGTCACAGCGCACAATATTGTGAAGAGTGGGCTTTATGCAGCTGCTGGTTTTCAGCCAGCCATTCAATGTCCGGAGTTGATCATGGAGTGCGCTAATTGCTGCAAACTAGAGCGGAGAACAATTGTTTCACCTAATGGCAAATTGTTTGCCAATCTCACGCCTGCAACCATCGGAGAGGCATTTGGAATTCTTGCTTCTGAGGAGATGATTTACAAAACTAAAGAAAGTGCTGCTTTTGAGGAGATGTATGCTTCTTCTTTTGAGAGGTGTGTAGGATTGATAAATTCTGTTTGGATGCAGAAACCCAGGCCTTCTCGCACCAAGTTGCCCAAGCAGATAATTTCGGATGATGTAAAGCAAGAATATTGTGACCTGATTATGATGCTCAGCAGGGTGAATGGAAATCCCCAAGCATATATCTTCGAGCCGTGGATGTTCTATTTTATCAGCATCATGTTAGAAGGAAAAGACCGTGTAGATTGGGTGAGGATGATAAGTGATAATATACACGAGCAGTTTAGAAATTTGAGAAGAACAAAGACTTTTTATATGAGTTCATATGTGATTTATATGCTGGCTCGAATGACGAAATACAAGGGATTATTTTATAAGGAGCCGATCGGGTGTGGTCTTGAGTAGTTTAAGATTCATGAGGCTTGCCCACAGCTGCACTTGAGCAACACCTCTCACTACAAAAGAGTTAATGATGCCTTCACGATGCACATAACTAGGACTCTTCAGTGGAGAACCCATCAAAGAATATCAAAGGAGGCTCAGGGGCTGATTGAGAGGTATGGATGTTGGTTTATCCAATTTTCGAAATTCTCATAAATAAGGCTGCAGGGGTTTGCATCATATCCTTTTAGATTGCCGAGGTACCCCACTGACAGAATGGTAATGTTAGAAGTGTCTAGGCAGCTCATTGCCTATGACAAAATTCAGAAGAAGAAGAAGAAAGGTGGACTAGACTTCCCTATCATCATGGGAAAGAAATTCAGATGAAGTTTGTCCCACTCGTTGATGTGATTTTCGTGACCGCACCAACGCAGAATAAAGTTGCCAACGGCTACCCTATTCTCTCTTGATCAAAGTATCCAGCACACTAAGATTGCGAGAGAGTTCGTGCATTCAACTCCAAGGTTCCTTTAGTGCGAATAGTCTCAGTTGGCTCGATGTGATTTGCTGGTATTTCAAGGGGACTTACGGAATTGTTCAACGGTGGAGAAAGGAATTCAAATGCTCGAAAGATTTGTCTATGAAGTTCTTGTTTTAGAAGGTACTGAATGTAAATGGTGCAGGGTTAAGAAGGCTCTAATCTACTCTAAGGTGTGGGACATGGCGATCAATTCTCGTAGACTTCAACCAAGCTCCGCTTTGCCTCACTTCGGACAACTTCCACAGAATTGGTGCAATCTTCAGAGGAGTAGGTCAAGGTGTTCAGATTACAATTCAACAATGAAGAAACTGTCACAACAACGCATACCAACATGAAGATCGTAATCGAAGTTAAGTCCACAAGTTTCCAATTGACCACACAAGGCGAACTCACCATCAGCGAGCCCACTAGTGGTATGGATAGATGAAGTTTGCTCAAATTGAAGACCACATTCCACAGTTTCTATCTACTACATGCATGAAATGAAATTTATTCTACTTCAAGATTCTACTTGAATCAAAAGGACGAAGAAACCTTGCTAGCTACTCACAACAAAAGACGAGATCATCATCAATGAAAACTCTTTTTATTGAGAGAGTGTTCACAACAATTTCTTACAAAGTTTTTAAAGGAAAAACTTTCCTTCTTCAAACTATCCTACCAATCTATACTAAGCTATCTCTAAGTTGTCTCTCTACTCTATGCCTACTGTCTAATCTAGTGTCTAACTCTATGCTAATTGAGATTTAAATGAGGGGGGATGACCATTTATATAGCTGGCCAAGTCCAACAAACGGTCCAGATTACAATTAGATGGATGGCCCAAATTGAGCCACCTCAGCCCTAACCCTAAAAAGAGGAGTGGAGTAATAAATGAACAATTAATATCCACCATCCTTCTAGAATATTTTGTCTGGAAACGCGTTCACACTATTCTTCTCTGACTGCAAACGTCCTAAGTTCGGTCAACACTACTTCAACTCCTTGAATGGATATGACAGGCACGTTCTCGATCTAACTTCAAGGTGCAACTTCTTTCTCGTGCTTGATGATGATTTTTCTCCTTCCTGATGTCGTTCTTTAACTTCGAAGTACTTGATGGTGACCATTAACGCTTGGGTTCCATCTTTCCCCCCATCCTGAGCTTGGAAGGATTCTTCTTTGCCACTTGAGCTGGGCACATACTAGGTCTCAACACTTAGCCATTTCTTCCAACATGCAACTCTTCTTCTCCCCAAGTCATCACGCCTTGGCCTCGGTGTTCACCTTGCAAAACAAGAAAGGAGAAGAGCATCAGAACACCTCATAATATAAACTTACCCTACTTACCTGATTTTCATGCTTTAACGTCCAAGGGTTCATCGTTTTTCTCTAGCCAACTTTGTTTTCCTCATGATTTTTCAACATCTGTAGGCTGGGGCATATAACACCTATGCATCATATTTCAATGCCTTAGACAAATTTCATCTTCCTCAAGGGCATATTTAAGAGATGCACTTTTAAAATCATCCTTTGACAGTGTTAACTTCAACTACATCTTCTTCAAGAAATTTATTTCATCAGCTGAGGCATTGACAACTTGATCTTACTCATCTCTGACTTGAGAAGATTCGACTTCGTGAAGAAAATTGAGCAAATTCACCTAGGCAATCACTTCAAATTTATCATTCGAGGCATTTTATCTTCAACAAAACATTTTATCCTTCTAGCCTTAGGAATTTTTAAAATTTTCCCCTTGGAAAATTCACCAACCTGGTGCCCATAAAAAATCTTCATCCTGAAGGCTTCGGCGTGTTATCACGGAATCTAGCAGCGCTCGTTCCACGGATAACCCCCCTACGGAATTTGTCCGTTTCCTAGGATTCGTGAAGTTCAAGTACACATAACGAGGTGATTTTCAAGCTACCTCGAAATGCGTTCCAAAGCCTCGAATAGTCAATTCGAGCATCCCCCTATGTTCGCCTCGCGAAGACCTTCGAAACGAGCCCCTTCGCGAAGTCTCACTGTTCGTACTTGGCAAATTGTGAAAAATGCAGTAGCACTGAAAAAGTGCGCTCCTCATCACAAGCCAAATTTGGCTAAGTATGAAAAGTGCAAGGGTGCTAATTTTTAGCGCCTCTGCATGAAAGTGAAGTCTTTGAAAATGTAATAGCGCTAAAAAAGTGCGCTATTACACTTTTTTCCCACACTTAGTCTTTTTCTGGCCTTGGCGCGTTTCTTCATGTTTTTCACATTTTTCGTCAATCGTGCCACTTTTCGTGCCTAAATTTATTGCTTGACTTGAGTTAGGTTTTCGAGTTTCCCTTTTACTTAAAAGTGTTTTAGTTTTCTTTTTCATTGTTTATGATCTTTGTTCTTCATCCCTTCATGTTGGGCGAGTTCTCCTCAAACTGCAATCACGTTTTTTGGAAATTTGAAGCTCCTCTCCAATGTTTTTTGCGTTTTCTCTTGGTAAGTCTTTTCCCTTACTTTCTCTTCATTCTTCTTCTTTATTTTTATGCACGACTTGATTTTGCATATGCGTTTTTATGAATCTCATTCTCCTCTTACGTTTTTCGCCATTCCCACGCGTATTCTCTCTCCATTCATGTTTTTGGTCTTGCGTGTTCTTCCCATGCTTCCTTTTCATGGCATTTTTGTGTGTCATTCTCCTCTTGCTCTCACATTTTTCCATTCGCCCTCATGCAATGGAACTCTTACGTTTTGTTTTGCCACGCATTTTTCTTGGTATTCACTCCAACGTTTTTGTGTTAGCATCTTTCCTTGTCGCCCTCTCTATCATGTTTTGGTGCGAACATTGAGGAAACTCGTATTTTGTGAGTAGATTTCCTTGGCTCTTACTCATATTTACAATAATGGTGAAATAATTTCTGTGTTTTCTTAACTCCATTCAAGAAACATGATTTGTCTTAAGCGTTTCATTTTACAAAGCAAACCCCAAGCGCCGTTTTCAAGCACCATTACATTTGTTTCCATAAACCATACTTTCAAATGTAGAGGCGCTGAAAAAGTGCGCCCTGTCATTTTGAATTTTTTTTTAAACACTGAGAAGTGCAGGAGCGCTATTTTTCAGCGCCCCTGCATCAAAGTCTGAATTTCCCAAAATGTAAGGGCGCTGAAAAAGTGTGCCCTTACACTTTTCACAATTTTTTCCAGAAGTTTTTCAAACTTGCCTAATTTACTCGTGAACCTCTTTCCTTCTATTTTGTACATCGTTTTGCGTGCCTTGTCATC
The DNA here is from genome assembly GCA_007258455.2 of Sequoia sempervirens. Taxonomy (NCBI): domain Eukaryota; kingdom Viridiplantae; phylum Streptophyta; class Pinopsida; order Cupressales; family Cupressaceae; genus Sequoia; species Sequoia sempervirens. The sequence goes on along the minus strand of VDFB02283545.1, from coordinate 52,049 downwards.
CGCTCCACACTTTCCCATCATCGTTGCTCATTTCGCGCATCCCCATGCTACCTAATAGCTAATGTTTGTTTTGGTTTGACACCTTGCAGTCTCTTATCAAAGATCTTCAAAGTCTGAGTCATCAAAGTTCCAGTTGTTTCTGATGACTGCTAGTAAACCTTCGTCTTCTTCGAAAGCAAAAGGCAAAATGAAGTATAAATATCAAGGCGTCTATCCGCCGACTGTAGTGGTCTCCAAGGTGGAAGAAATAAAAGACACAGAGGTTGGCCATCAAGAATTGGTTGATTTTGCGAGGCAAACAGAGATGAAGCCTCTTCCTAATCCAATGAGGGCAATTGTACACAGTAACCTGCATTTGGTAGCTATGTTCCCTACAGCTGCACATAATACGGAGTTTGTTCTTCAGGTGGCATCTCACTACATCAGATAAAGTAGAAGTGTGATCGATTCTTCTGGGCACGAGATTCTAAGACTCAACCCAGATTTCTTTGACATTGTGTTTAAGGTTCCTCAAATGGAAAAATTCATTGATATTTCTATGCAAAAAGCACAAGAGGTCTTTGACGTTGATCCCAACAAGGCTAAAAACCTGATAAATGCCCAATGGTTAAGAAGCCTAGACAATTTGTTTCCAGATGGCCAAAGGGACTCCTGCGAAGCGATTTCAAGGATGACGTCAAAGATATGATCACATTTTTAAGCAGAGTAAAAAGCTTTCCAGAATCGTCCACTTTTCACGATTGGATGTATGAATACATCAGGATTATAAGAAGACAAAAGGTGCACATTGATTGGGGCAAACAGATCAGTGATGAAATACATGAGCAGCTGATCAATGCTCCTTCCACATTGAAATTCTATATTTCTTACCTAGTGTACGCGGCGGCTGTAATGAGACAATTCCCAGGTCTATCTACAAAAGGGAATCAGATGACGGTACCTGTGTACAGATTTTTCTATCAATTGGAATTGAAGGAAAGCTTTCATCACTTCAGGCGGGTCACAGATGCTTTCTTCGCGCCTTTGCTTTTCAATTTTGATCCAGCTCTTGAAAGAAGGAGGGTATCTGATGAGGCTTATAAGGTGGTAAGTAAAGTTGGATGCCTATTTCTTCAATTCCCAACTTTTACTTACTTGAGAGTAGGGTGCTACATTGGCTGTCCCTACATGCTGCCACGTTATCCTTCGGATAAGTGGGTTCTCATGGAGACATGCAGACAGTTGATTTCAGTGCAAAAAGAACGAAGGAGTAACCACAAGCGTGGATTCAAATTCCCACTTACCATTGGCAGATCCTAGTGATATCATGAATGCTGTCTATGATGAGCAAGGAATTGCTAAAAGGTTGTTGCCTGCAATTCAATGGTCTAGGAAAGAAATTACCAGCATAAGAGAGATTGAAGCCAATCCTATCCAACACTGTAGAATGGTTACATAAGCATGGTTATGAAATGAAAAGTTTCAGAACAGATTCGGAAAGAGAAGAATCTGAAGCAGAAGCTCGCCAACAGCAAGAACTCCGCAACAAAAATAAATCAGCGGCTGTTCCCACTTCTTCACGAAGAGGTCCCAGGATCAAGTTTACTGTTGGCAAGAAAGATACCCAGTCCATCCCAGAGATAGAAACCACGGAATCCAATCCATCTTGCTCTAAAGGTAAAAATTCTATTCCAGAAGAGGTAGATTCCGATGAAGGAACTTCAAGTGATCAATCCGTTGAAGATGAAGACTCAACAGAAGCAGACTCCGATGCAGAAGAGGTTTCTGATAGCGGGCAAGAGTCTGAAGAAGATTTTGAAGAAGAATCTGAAGGTGATTTTGAAGGTGAACTAGAATCGGAGAGACAAGAGGGTGATCAACAGGAACCCGGGCATGATCAAGAAAGAACTACTTCTACTCCTGAGAATGAAGTTGAGGAAATTCCTAGAACGTCATCGCCTGTGATTTCCAATGTTCCTCATACCCCTCCAAATCCAAGAACTCCTCCACCTCCTGTTCCCTCGTCACCTATTCCTCCCACATGCATTCCTGTAGTTGAGATATCCACTATCCCTGTAGCATCAACCCCGCTTGATACTCCCTCAGTGACAAGCATTCATACGGTTGATATACTGTCAAGCCCTCCATCATCCATTCCTAGCCTGTCTTCACGAACGTATGATATCACTTCTGAAAATGAATTCAATCGTTTCATGAATAAGTCAATACGTGATCAGCTCAATGTGCAATCTACAGGAGCAATGATGACAGACACTTCTCCTATTGTCACGATACCCATGGTAACTTCAGAAGTGACAAACGATGACAACTGAATTGACAGTGAATCCAGAAGTTCACACCTCCTTTCTTCCCCCTTGGCTAATATCTCAAGTGTCGAAGCGGAAAAAGCAAATGATTTCTCGGAGGAGCTCGACCTCGAAGAGATAGTCCTTCCAAAGGCTAAAGGGAAGAAAAAGGCAAAAGTATACTAAAGGCTGAACGTTGATAAGTCTGGCCACAAGTATGCAGAGATTGGCATACCACCGCATGAAGAAGGTGATGTCAATATGGAAGACTACCCGGTGACAAAAGTTTAGCTTGGAAAGGTTACCAATGAAAGTGCAAAGGCCGATGCGCAAGTGACATTGGATATCTTGGCTGGAAGACTAGATAAAGTAGAGCAAGCTCGCAATATGTACAAACAGAGGGCAAAGCATTATGCCACTGTTGTAAAGAGACTTGCAGGATCTCCAACTAATGCACAACTGCTGACAGTGGTAAGTATTGAAGACCCAACTGTCAAGAAAGTTGAGAAGTTCGCCTCCAAAGACAGAGTGTTGTATGATTTTGTTGAGAAGAACATAGAACACAGATCTCAGATCATAATTGCTGCGGACGAGAAAACTACCTTGTTAGCCAAGCTCACCACAGAGCTTGATAAAGAAAAAAGTGTACTTTCCTAGGAGCGCAGAAATATGGAAAAATGCCTGCTAACGTGGTCGGAGATGAAGCAGGTAAAGCTCAGTAAATTGGTGGAAGTTGGGGTAATTCCTGACAAAGAAAAGTTCGTCGAGGTAAGAGAATCCTTGAAACATTGAAATCTCACGAAGATCTCCACCAAGTGCAGGAAGATGTCGAAGGACATCGTGTTATTCTTGAAAAAGGTATCAAAGAGTTACTAGTCAACTTCTTGAGGAGAATCGTATCTTCCCTGGCCAGAGAAATATCTCAGATCTCAAAGAAGCCATCATGAAATTGATTGATAGTTCAAACTTTTCAGAAGCCTCACTAAATGTCATTTGTGATACAAGGCTCACATTGGATAACCTGAAAACGCATCTTGACAGGTGCAAGAAGGTTCACTCATCTGCCATGAGATCGATCCGAATTGTGGATTACACCGTTGGTGGATGAAGTTCGTTCGGAGACCAGGAAGAAATATGAAGACTTCCGCGCCCAAAGCAAGGAAACATGAAGAAGCTTCTTGATCTCCAGTGTTAGACATTTCCGGTGCATCCCTTTATGCATCTTGTAAATATTTCCTGACATCTTAAATGTCTTTTTGTAAATTGTAATTGCACCAAGTTCGAAGATGTAATCTTTTGAAAACAAATTACACTTTGACTTTGGTCCAAGTTAGGTGAGATCTCCTAAAATCGCTCACCCAACTTTCCTTGATTTTCTCAATTAGATTCCTAATTTTGCTCATCCCTCTTTCTATATAATGTGAGGGATTTCCATTGTAAAGTTTATCCTTTAGTATTTTGCAACGAAGTGCTGCCCTTTTTGAAGCAGAATTGTGAAACTTTGCGTTCATACTTTGTGAATGAAATTCGATCAATAAAGAAGAAGATTGCAAGCCAGACTTTGTGTTGGATTCGATAATCTTACAAATTGATCTTATTTGGTGGTGATTAGATGATGGAATCTGAACGACTCTAAGTAATTTATGTAAACTTTGTGTTGCATCTATTATTTAGATTTGCATTTGTGTTTTGTTTAACTTTGGTTGAATGATCTACAAGACTTTGTGCTTGTAATTGTTCATGCTCTTTGATAATTTGGTTGGAGAATCTACAAGACTTTGTGCTTGTAATTGTTCATGCTGTTCGAGGAATTGCTGCGTCTAAGAAGACTTTGTGCTTCTAACGTGACAAACGATACACTCTTCACAGATCCACCATTGATAAAGCTACGAAACGACTTTGTGCCTTCATGAGCTTTCCCTTTTACTTTATTTGTTTATTGTTAATCACTTCTGGTATCTCTACGCTTTGCTTTGACAAGATAGAGGTATTGGTATTACTGCTAGTTGATCGTTTAAAGTTATTAAGAATTGTGAACTTCCAACAGTGAAGCATTGTAAACATCTTCTCTGAAAAAAGAGAGAAGGATGAATGTAACACACCCCTCCCACTTCGTAAGTATTGTGTACATTTTGTAATTACTTGTTTGTTTTACTATCGCTTCTGTCAGCAGTAAGAAGGGAACCTCCCCTTTCTGAGAGGAGAGATTTATATCTCACATAGCTGTGGCTGAAGTCCTAGTTGTGTAATCTATCGAAAAGCTGATTACATAATTTTCACCCAACACGGCGAAGTGTGGAAGACTTTAAAATCCATTCCTCATCGCAGAGGTCCACTACCCAGAAGAAAATTTCCTTCGGAAAGCATCAAATTCATGTGTCCACAAACGAAGGGGTACTTTTAATTTTTTTGAATTTCAACCTTAGAAAAAACATTTTTTATCAAATTCAATCCAATTCTTCACCCCTGGGTGTGTTTTCTTGCTCTGACTTGAAAATTTTCATCAACCTCGCGAAGCTGGCATTTTCTGACTTCTCCATTGGCAATTTCATTCATGTCTTAGGAAAATTTCATGTCTTCTCCAACTTGGGCGTATTTTTCCTAGAAGGTGAGATTCAAATATTAACACTTAGGAAAAATATTTTATCAAAATCATCAATATTAGGCATTTGCCTTAGAAAATTTTCTCCATTTAACTTCAATCATGGCGCAGTTTACCTGTGGAGGAATTAACTTCCATGCCTTAGAATATATTTTATCCATCAACTTCACCCTTGTCCTAGGCGCATTTAGCAAGTTGAGAGGGAATCTTTACTTAGCATGTCTTAAATTCTTTTCATCCACTTTACTTTCATCTTGACTCATCTTGGACTTGGCGCATTCAGAGGGTGGAGGAGGAAAGTCAATGCTTTTTGTCCTTTTCTTAGCCCATTTGGGCGCATTTCACATGTGCTGGAGGATATTTTCAATGCCTTGTTAACTTTTTCATCATCTTTCCTTGAGGGCGCATTTGAGGGGGGGAGGTGGACAAACTTCATGCCTTAGAAACTTTTTATGGCTTCTTCCTTCCTTGGGTGCATTTAGGGGGTGGTGGTGGACTTTGACTTAGGCGTTTTTCCCTTTTACCTATAACATGCATTTTGGGCGTATTTCACTTGTGAGGAAGACTTAACTTCAACGCCATGGATTATTCCACCTTGCATGGGCGCATTCAAAGGAGAGAGGAGAAAGTCAACATTTTGTTTTGACCCTACTTGATTTGGGCGCATTTGAGACATGTAGAAGGATGGGCGCATATGGAGGGGGGATGTGGACGAACCTCCAGACTTGGAAAATTTTTCCACTCCTCTGCCAGTCATCTTGGGCGCATTTAGGAGGTCAAGGTGGATAAGCCTCAGACTTAGCCATTTTTCTAGCTGCCTGCTCGTGCTTTAATACTTACTATAAATAGTAAGTCTTTTGATTTTCACATCTCTGAAGCCCGGATTGATTCGAAATTTTAACCACAGGATCCTCATGACCTACTTAATCAGTTCACACAGCCATCCTGAGCTGACCTGCTAAAAATAACACATTTCTGAAGGTGGTTTACTATTTATAGCAATTGCCTGTCTCGAAGACCTCCACAACTCCGTTTGATTTGAAATTTGAATGCTGTGATCCTCATCGGATGACTTGCTCGTTCACACTTGCGCCTGCTGCTGATTTACTATTTTTAGCCAGTTTTTGGAACGCCTTACAATAAATAGTAAGTGCTCCGATTGCCTTCAAATTTTACCGGTGGATAGCTTGAAAGATGCTGATTGCAGTGGGATACACCGGTTTTTGAAAATTCTGGCAATTCTGGAAACCCTAATTTGACTTGCATGTATATCAAATGACCTCCGTTTGACTTCGTTTTTGTTGCACTTTGCCTTGTTTGTGATACTGATGTGCTGGGAGAGAGCTGCCAGAGCAGACCTGCTAAAAATAGTAAGTCTCTGAAAACTGATCATCTTGCTTTGCATGTCACATCACTGCGTAGCACTTGAAAAACCCATAAAGAATAACCTAACATGCACTGAAAACTCTGACATGCAAACCCTAAAAATAGCCTTGGAAGATGGCTTCTAAAAGTCATCGTCTCATTTTGCATGTTATACCAGCGTGTAGGTTTCTGAAAACCCATAAAGAATCTCTAGACATGCATTGAAGAACTTCACATATAAACCCTAAGATCCGCTCCCGAAGCTGAATTTGCTAAAAATAGACAGTTGTCCGTTCTGGCTCAAAAGTTGTAGACGAGTAGCTTGACATGTTTTGGATGCAGTGTAATGATCAAAACTTCGAAAGTGCTGAGAAAATACCCTGAATTGCACACTTACTAAAAATAGTAAGTTGTCAGAATTTGATGAAACTTAGCTGGGAGCTTGCTGGAAGCACACTGACAGCAACGTTAGTCTCAGATTTCAATTTATTCATGAAATATTCCGAGCCAATTTTTTCGATTTTTCACAATTTCAAATTACAACATTACAAGCAAGTGCACCCGTTAAGGTTAGATGGATAAACCAAAACGTGCAAGAAAGCAACTCTAACCAGAATGGCGCCGATGATTGCGAGCATTGGTTAGAGGATCTTCTACTCTAAATACAGAAAAGAACTCAACGTCAAGTATGTGCTACCCAATCCAATGCGGAGTGAGGGGCGACCATATGACAGAGTGATTACAAAATTTAATGCTTGAAATAAATGCTGAAACTGGAAAATGCTCGACACCCAGAATGTGCTTGCTGACCCAAGATGGGAAAGTAGCTACCATAGGGCGGAGATCTATCTATTACAAACTTTAAATAAAATTGACCATTACAAATTCAAATTAACAAGCTTAAGAATAACTGCCAGTACTACTGGTCAGTTTACAATTTAATATCAGACGCCTGTCAAGAGGTTAGAGCTGGAAATATTAATCAATACAATACAATAAGATCTCTCTTGGCTTAATTCAAGAAGCCACATCAAATCATCACCAAGATAGGAATTAATATTTCTGTTTTTTCTGTTTTTTCTCAAATCTGTATTTTTGTAATTAAAACCAGCACCCTCAGAAATGATTCAAATGCTTGACTCTCACTTATAACTCACTCACAATGCTTAAAAACTGATGCATAAGACTATTATGATGATGGCGATCAAGCTAGGAACTTAACACAGCCTCAATATGCAACTAACAATTAAATGCACAAATCCCAATGCAAGAAAAGGTACGGCCCAGCTGAAGAATTCGACTTGGCTTTAAAAATTAAATACACCACAATAAAATCTGAGATTTGAGACAAAGAATCGCCTCTCCTAAACAATGATATAAATGCAATACCCAGAACTATCTTTTTTGTCTTTTTTGAGATATGAGTAGAACATGAAATCTGCTGTCTAGAAACAATGCAAAAAGCTGAAAACTACAAAATGCCAATTCGACTCTAACTATGCAATGAGCTGAGAACAAACACAAACTAAATGCAACTCACAGTACAATGATTCACCACTAGATGTTGTCTTCCAAACACGAAGTGATGCCCAAGCTAGGAGGCCTTCATTCCTCGAAGCAGTCCCAGAGCCAATCCGGCAGCATAACAGTATAGTCGTCCAAAGATCAAGAAATGATGCACCAAGACTCCTCTTTATAATTCTTCCGTTGACTTCGCAAAAACCCTAAAATCTGCTTTTAGGTCAAAACCCACTCTCCTCAAAGATGGGCGTACTTTTCCTTCAAAGCTTTAGATTTGATATTTTAAATAAATATCATACTTTAATAAATGCGCCCCACATTAGCTTGCTCAGACTTTAGAAATAATTAAAATATTCCTTAATGAGGCGCCACCCTCAAAGACCCCTTTTTTTAAAACATCATTAAGTCATTAATCTAGGCCCATGGTCAACGTTAAAATATAATATTTAAAACGTGACTTTTTAATTACATGACTTAACTTATCCCTCCGAATGTGCCCTGAAGCCAATACTGAGCAAAACATCTGACCAACTGAAGCAGGAAGTCAACCGAGCTGAACTCATCTGGAAAGCTGCCAAAAATAGAATTTACTAAAAATAGTAAATTCCAAAAAGTGCTCTGCTTGCCGAGATGAACATACCATTGCGAAGCCCTCTAAAAACCCAGAAGGAATCCGCCATTGAATCCACCATCTTTGAGCAAAGACCTCCTCAAAATTAGGAAACCCTAATTCATCCTCCGACTAGCCTTCGGGTTCCCAAAGAAAGGCCAACGGTCACTGAAAATGTCAGGTTTGAGAAGGGAACATTACAATTCACTTCATTGACCTCAGACTGACCAGAGGAATACAAACCCTAATTCTAAGACTTGGCCACAATTTCACGTTCAAGCTCAAAGATGGGCACATCCTCGGAAAGCAGACAACAGAAAAGAGACAGAAAGAGAGAGAGACAAAACCAAAGCCAAAAGCCCAGAATGAAGCAAAAATTAGGGGCTCCCCATTTGTAATGGGGCGATGTGTGAAAAGGTCACAACACCACCTTGCAAGCAGCCAAGGAAGCTGAAGATGAGTTGCAATTTTTCCACCTCTCGTACCACACTTGTAGGTAGGATTATGATCCTTACAGGAACATTAGAATGGTGCTGATTGAGGAGTTTAGACACAAGACACATATTGAGGATTTCTGGGCTAATGCGGAGGATGATGCTGAGATTAGGAGGAGAATGTTTACCAGGCTACCTCTGAAGATGATCAGAGAATGCGAGATTGTTCCGGTTCCAGATCAAATAAATGAGGACATGAATGTAATACAGCTAGATTATGATTTAGTGAGAAATATAGCAGTCCCTCTTCCTAATTGGTCAGAGCCGGAGATTACAGATTTGGACACATTATGCATACCAGTGTTGACATTTACGAGAAATTGGGTGGAGAGGCATGTGAACAGACTTAAGAGCAGGTCAGTTTCTCTCACTTACAACTTGATGGGGGACCAAAGGCCGCCAACGGTCAGAAAAAAGAAGCAAGTCACCCAAGCTTTCGAACCAGCAAGAGAGGAACAGGTTCAGCAGATGCCTCAGAGAGTTGAGGAAGCACCCTCCATACCATTACGAGCTCGCTCTCCAAGTGTATAGGAGGTCTCATTATTTGCAGACCAAAGAAATAGATTGAATGAAGAACAAGAGTTACAGGAAGCAAATCAGCCACCCTGGAGGGAGTCAGTTGGTCAAAGTGTCAACGTGCCTAGAAAAGAAAACCACTAGCAAGAAGAGGAAGAAACGGCCATAGATACCCACTTCCAGCAAGAGATTGAGGCAGCTTTAGAGGATGAGACTATTGCAGGGTAGTGTTGATGCGTGTTTTATGACACAACAAACATTCTAGAATAAAGAGTCCAAAGACGCTCTATCCTCTCTTGAAAAACTACCTCGTATGCTAAGATTGCAAGTAAGATCATACGGTAATTCCAATGTTTAAGATGAATGCGGATGAGCTCTGTGGTTTGATGTGATTATGCTGGTAACACAAAGGGACTTACGCTAGGCTTGTTCAATTCACAAGGAAGGTCTAGACAATGAAGCTCTATTGCTTGGGTCATGGATCAAACAAACTGAAAAAGGAGATAAAGGTTCAGAAGCACTAATCTACTCCTAAGAATCCAAGAGACGGTATTGACTCGGTGAAACAAAACTAAACTTTGTTTCTTCACGCAGGGAACGCGCCAACTACGCAAAGCCAGTGCAATCTTCAAGGGAATGTTGTGTTTATGATTTTCACGTCATAAATAACTACCTTCCAATCGAACAATATTTATTCAGACAAAAGTTAAGAATCCACAAAGTAAGCTCAGGCTAACTTTACGCATTGAACGAAAATCATCCGTTCAAAGAAAGTATGAGCAAAAGATTTCACCATAAATCAATACTTATCAAATATTGCATTCATCTAACATACATGAAAAGAAATCTACACTATGATGAGGGATAAGAACCATGACAACTCCAAAATAAGAGAAGCAATCACCATCAGAACAATGCATGCATTACTTATTACTTTGGCAATCTTACAACAGTTGCTTATCTCAACATGTTTTGCAACATGCTCCCATGCTTTACAAATGAGGGGTTGAGCTCAATTTATAGGCTCCCCAATTACAATTCAATGGCCAAGATTGATTTAGGATCAATGGCCGAGATTACAAATAAAACCCTAATTAGGGTTTGCTACCCCTCGACCAATGAGAAAATTTCATTCGAGGACACTTGTCCTTTTTGCTAAATACGAACCAACATATAAAATAGAAAGTTGTTGCATGTTGATTTGGAATGATTTGATTGGTCAGAAGATGACGAGGCGCCACCTCAACGTGTTGGATGTCTTCCTTGGTCGCTACGTGCCTTTTCCATGTTCTTGCCTTAGAATATTTTTCCCTGCCAATGACTCTATCCTTTGTACTTCGATCTTGGATGACTTTGGCTTCTTCTTCTCACCTCGCCTTGTTTAGACTTGAAGCCCTTAAATCATTCTTTCCGGATTGCTTTGGAATTTCTTCAAGTGCCTTGAATTTGGAGAGGAACTCCCTTGTGCTTTCGCCACAATGGAGGAAATTGGAACTTTTTCTGTAGAGAATTTCCCATACTTCGCCAAATTTTGGCTACTTTGTAATACCTTCAAGATTTTGGCCATTTTTGTGCTCAAATAAACTTCGCCGGTAGGTTTGGATGTACTTGACGATGTGCCTGCCGTTGTCTTCATGATGCCAAACTCTTGACGGACTTCCTGTTGGTCTTGCAATGTGCAAGGGTGAACTTCCAAGTTTTCTTTCATCTCCCTTCAAGTCGGACTTTACACTTTCTTCGCCATTTTCTCCTTCGCCTTGTGTAATCATCCACCTGTAGTAAAACAAAACAAATTTATTTTTAGATAACTTTTCAAGATAAGCTTTGAAAGATTTTTATAAATTTCATTTTCAAGTTCTTAAATCTTCTCTCCGTCCAATTTCATTTGGCCATCCATTTTATCTTGCCATGATTTTCAATCGTCCAAAATTATTTGGCCATTACCTTCCTTCTTTCAAAATTATTTGGCCATGATTTTCAATCGTCCAAAATTATTAGGCCATATTTTATTGCTTTTTTCCAAAATTTATATAGCCACGTCCAACTTTATTTGGCCATTAACTTCTTTCTTTTTTCAAAATTTATTTCGCCATGTCCAATTTTATTTGGCCATAAATATTTTTCGTCCAACATTTCTTTGGCCACGTCCGACATTTCTCTAGCCACGTCCAACTTTATTTGGCCATAAATCTCCTTGTCCAAAATTATTTTGCCATGTCCAATTTTATTTAGCCACGTCCAACTTTATTTGGCCATAAATTTCTTTCTTTTTCCAAAATTATTTGGCCACGTCCAATTTTATTTAGCCATATTTTCTTGATTTTTCCACAATTTGTCTAGCCATGTCCAATTTTATTTCGTCAAAAAAATCTCCTTCTTGTCCAAAAATTATTTTGCCATGTCCAACTTTATTTGGCCATAAACCTTTTCGTCCAAAATTTATTTCGCTGTAAATTTTAATCATCCAAAGTCTCTGGTAAAATTTTCTTGCCTTTTCCAAAATTTATCTAGCCATGGCGAAAATTTTCTCTAAACACTTTGATGTTTGGACTTGGGCATATTTTAACATTTTCCAAGCATGGCAAAAATTTAAAGTGTCAAACATACGTTTTTGATTTGTCAAAGGTTTAGACTTAGGCAAAATTTTAAAATTTTCACACTCTCCAATACATGGCGGACTTCATATATGTTTAAGCCATTTCACTCTTTTCTTGGGGCAGACTTTACACTTTTGATGCCACTTTGACTTTTACCCAAGGCGGACTTTGTCATTTGTTAAGCCATGCCTTTTATCTATAGGCAGATTTTCCAATTGTTTTATTGCCATTATCTTCCTTATGGCTGGCGGAGTTTACTAAGTCTTTGCCATTTCATTTTGAAGGTGGGCCCACTTCAAAAACTTTATGTCCTTAGGTGACTTGACTTTGTCAAATATTTTCCAAGTGTTTTTTAGGATGGGAGCACTTCCTAAGATGTTTCCTCAAGTCACTTTCCAGCTGGCGGACTTTGCTAAAACATTTTCCATTTGTTATTTGGGCTGAGCGCACTTTCTAAGAAGTTTTCCAAATGTTTTTTTTTTCTTTATCTAATTCTCCAGCTGGCAGACTCTGGAGATTTTTCATGTGCCTTTTGAGCTGGGCGCACTTTAGTAACTTTTAAAACATTTTCACTTTGCCATGTGTCATGGACGGACTTGGTTCATTTCATTGCCACTTGACTTCTTTTGGTGGGCGGACTTCTTCATGTTTGATGCCACTTGACCTCTTGGCTGAGGGCAGACTTCCTTATTTTCCTTGCCATTGGATGGCGGACTTCATCATTTGGCTAACCATTGTCTTCATGTTGCTGGGCAGAGTTTCCTAGTTGGCTTGCCATTTACCCCCATGTTGCTGGGCGGACTTTATACATTTGTTTGCCATTGCCAATCTTTACACAGCCACACAAGGGCGGACTTCATTGAATGTTTGGCCATTGCCAATTCTTTCTTGCCACTGCCATTATCTGGCTGAAGATTTCTGATGCTAATTCCTCCATGTTCAAACTGAGCAAACTCCATACTTAGGCGAATTCTTCAGTCACCTCCATGATTGCTCAGTCATAACCTGCCATGGTTACTCAGATTTTTATGAATTTCTCAGATTTCTGGACTGTTTTTTCAAATTTTCAACCATTTTTCGTGATTTTCCAGAATTTTTTACGTGATTTTCACCAGATTTTCACCATTTTTGAGCAAATTTTCCAGATTTTTTGAACTTTTTATGTGATTTTCCAGAATTTTACCAAAATTTCAAAAAAATTTCGAATTGATTTTCTGAGAGTTTCGTTGATCTTTTCAAACTTCTGAGTGGATTTTCGAAACTCGTGACCTTTCCAAATATAGAAACTTTCTAAAAATAGAAATTTTCCAAAAATAGCAACTTTCCAAAAATAGACCCTAAAAAATAGGGAGTCCGATATGGGCCAAAAAACGTGAAAATGAAGTCCCTAAAAAATAGGGGCCCAGAGGGTTAAAAAACGCAAAAAGGTAGGAGTTGTCGGAACTGGATGAAACGACAGTCGTTCTTCGTCCTTCAGGCCCTCTGAGTCTGTCTGAGATGTTTAGGCATTGATTCCGACTCAAAATCACAACTTGGCTCCGGATGGTGGCTCAAAACTCAAACTCCTCATTGTAAAAAGACTGGTGATAAGCGGTTGCGACGCCAAGGAAAAACCAAAAAGCGAAAAAAAACGAAGGGTCCCCATTTGCAATGGGGCGATGTGTGGAAAGGTCACAACAGGTAGGAGGCTCAGGTTTTAGGAGAAGATACCCAGCAGACGGAGATTGATGAGCCTCATCAGAATGTCAATAGAGAAGTACATGAAGAAGAAGCGAGAGAGGAGCAACCACTTATTGTTTGTGACCCGCAATAGGCAGTGCCGGATTGGCTAAGGGAAATGATGAGAGGGGACCCTATTGAGGAGACTGACCTGACGATTGAGATGGAAGAATTCCTCAGTAGAATCAATGCACCGCCAGAGAAGAAGAGGGCCAGAAAATTCTCAAAGATTTCTATGGATGAGGATGGTTCTTGCACACTACATGTAGTCGTTCCCAGGATTGAGTGTGACCGAGATGATGCTATTCCGGAAAATTATGTGATCACCACTATGGAGTTAGGCCGCCCTATAGGGGCTTAGATAATTGAGGAGTTTGACAACTCCTATCAGGCACTCAAGGACAAGTTGCTCTGAATTGAAGGAAAGTACAAAAGATTGAAGAGGGAGCATAGGACATTGGTTGGTTACATGCAACACTTAGCCCGTCCGTGTGGGCAGGAGAATCCAGCAGTTGACCTTCCAGCGGAACTCCAAAGAGAATCAGTTAGTGGCCTGGAGGATTTGAGGAAGATGGCTCGGGAGGCAGATAAATGGGTTGGCAATGTTAGCACTGAGACAAAGAAGTTCATGGCGGACCTTGTTCATGCTTATCAGCAAGCCTCTAGCATTCTGGCATGCATGGACACCGTTGATCAAGCCTGGAGCGAGACTCGTATCTATCAAACTAAGACTGTTCTTTGTTTGGAGGCTTTGATGCATGTGCCCTTGCGGACTTTGGTGGAGGGAGGCGTGATACAGGAGGGTGACAGGTATGACTTCACCAGTTGGTATTCTTCAGTGGTCACGGGCCGAGGTTTCACAGAGTAATTGGCATCATCTCCAATAATGATGCGAGAGGCACCACTATCAATCAACCAAGTGTGGGTCTCGGTAGGTACATTGCTTGACAAGGCAAAATAGAATAGAAATTCACTTGAATCCTTCTGCGGAGAGATCTCATCAACATCAGCAATGGAAGCCTGTTGCTTAGGCCTGGTTGGGCAGTCCTTTGCATAGTGACCATACTTGTCACATCTAAAACATTGGACTTGGGAGAGGTCCCTCTTCTTCTTGAATGCAGGAGCACCATCAACTCCTTTATCTTTGTTCCTCTTGAAATATCCTTTCTTTCCATCTTTCCCTTTCTTCTTCGAAGATTGAGTGGCAAGAACATGAATGTCTTCATTAGTAGAGCTTTGTAATGTCCCCTTCTCATTAGTAATCTGTTCTGTCACTCATCAGCCTATTCCGGAAGCCTGTAGGCGTGTATGAGGTAAAAATTAGGGTTTCCAGTTTTGAGGTTCCTTGGCATTTTCTGAGAGTTTACTATTTATATGTAATGTCCCCTTCTCAGCGGTGATCGTTTCAGTTGACCGTTGGCCTATCCCGGAGACCCGTAGGCTATGCGGATGGTGAAATTAGGGTTTCCTAGTTTTGAGGAGGTTGTTGCTTGGAGTTTGGGATTCTGATTGCGGATTCTTTTTGGGTTTTCAGAGAGCTTCGCAGTGGTGTGTTCAGTTTGGCATTCCGGGCAACTTCGCGAATTTACTATTTTTAGTAAATTCTATTTTTGGCAGTGGACAGTTTGGGTTCAGTTCAGTTGGACCTCTTCTTCAGTTGTTTCAGCTGGCACTTCAGTTCTTGGCCTTGGGCGCATTTTTCTTGGAGAGATAAGTATTTTCATTATAATATTATTATTTTAATATTATACCCCCTTGCCTAGCAGTACAACTTTATGTTGTTTTTAAAAAGGGGACTTTTGAGGGTCAAGGCGTCATAAGGAGATAAATTATATTTTAATGTCAAATATTGTGACTAAGAAAAGGGACGCCTTTTTGAGAGATTGATTTTATTTTAAAAAAAGTGAAATATTTTATTGATGAAAAAGGACGCCATCTTTTGGAGGGAAAAGGTGAATTTGAAATTAGGGTTTGGGCGCCCTCTGGAAGCTTCTAGATGTTTCTCTCTCGTCTATTTAATCAGGCCTCAGCTCTTCATTTGGGATCTTTTGTCTACTACACCGTTATGCTGCTGGATTGTCTTCAGGCACTCGCTTCGAGGAAAGCACACCTCCTAGCATTGGCTCTTCTTCTTGCTTGAAAGATAGCAACTAGTTGAGAGGTTAGCATGTATTAGGATTATATTGCATTTTCAGTTGAGTATTTGCATTTTGGAGTTCTAGTTTACATTTATGTCTCATTTCTGAAGTTGCTGAATACCTCAATAGAATGTAAGAATTGTTCATAGCTCTCGAAATGAAAATGATATTGTTCTGGGTATTGCATCAATCAAATTGTCTATGAGGGGCGACCATTCTAGCCCATTTGCAGATTTTAATTTTGTGTCTTTGAATTTATGAAGTAAAATCGCCCTTGCAGCTGGGCCGTACCATCCTAGAGTGCATTGAAATTTGTGCAAATTAATTAAAGGGTATTTTGGGAAGTCTTAAGGATGCATCTTGGGCGCCATCATCAGTAGGATAATATGCATTTGATTTCAGGTCATTTGAGTGAGTTTTGAGCATGTTGTGAGCTATTTAGTAATTTCTGTGTTGCTGCTTATGCATTTTCTGTCAAAAAACCAGTCATATCAGATTGAGAAAAATCAGCAGTTGAGTGAGGGATTGTTTTCAAGAGATTGATAGTGTTGGAGAGGTCTCATAACTTGTTATAGCTTTGGAAGTTTATAATCTCATGATATTGACAAGCTCTCTGATTATTGTAAGCTGAACAGTAGTACTGTCAGCATTTCTCTTCTCTCATTTTGAATTTACATGTACTTCCCACTGAATAAGTGGAAGAGGCTGGCTTGCCGCCTATTTACTTGTTTAGCATTGTAATTTCCTAAGTCTCTGCCATATGGTCGCCTCCTATCCTTCACGGGTTGAGTAGCACATACTTGGTGTTGAGCTAATTTTCAGTATTGCAATAGATAGGGATCCTCTGACCGAATGCTCGTCGTTCACCGGCACATCTCTTGGTTAGAGTTCTTGTTCAGCATTTTCCTTTGAGATCCTCTGACCAATGCTCACACCTTGCCCACATCGGGATCCTAGTGTACATTCTGGTTAGAGTGACTTTCCGCATCGTTTGGGTTTATGCTAACCTTAACGGGTGCATGTTGCATTGTAATCATTTGTGAAAAAACAAAAAAAAATTGGTCCGGTTCATTACAGTGGTATCAGAGCCATGATTCTGCCAACCTGTGCCCTACAGTGATTCAGTTGTCAGATGAGTGACAGTGGGTGCAGATACTACACCAGAGGTCAGGCTAGAAGACAACAGACACAGCTTCCGCCAGTGCCAGAAGCAGATACTTTGTCAGAGGCTTTGAGAGAAACAGAAATAGCAGTGGATAAGGGGAAAACAGTTGAGAATATGTCAGACAATCTCAGACAGGCCATGGAGGAGAAGGAAGCAAGGATGGAAAAGAAGTTTGATGGAATGATTGAGTTGATGTCTAGGTTACTTGCTCGAATGGACCAGCAAACTCCTCAGAACCTCGTTCCTAATCAAAACAATGCTACAGGAGAAAGCAGTGGAGTCAATGGCAACAATGGGAACCATGGGAACAATGGTAATGGAGGAAGTAGAACTATCGGACAGCATGATGTCATCTCTAGCGGATCAGCCTCTAGACCGCTTTTCCCTACATTCACTCCGAGGGAAGAACAGCAAGTTGAAGCTACCGTTCCTTTGGTAGACGATGCTAGACAAGCCTACATGGAGTACACCACCCTACCTCCTGATCTTAGAGACCAATGGTCCTTTGATCAATTCTTGAACCAGAGAAACAGAAGAAATGGAGGAAGAGCTGATAACCGAGCTTACATGGCTCCTAGGACTGATTTTCATCAGGCCTTAGGGAAGGTAACATTGGCTCACTTCGATGGAAGTGATAAGTGTTCTGCAAGATCGTGGGTTCAGAAGTTAGACAACTACCTTTCACTTCGTCCCATGCCAGAAGAAGATGCCATCAAGTTTGCAACACTTCATTTAGAGGGAGCTGCCCATGAATGGTGGTACCATGGTTTGGTCACACTTGGCCATAACCTTATCCGAACCTATGGAGAATTCACCAACAAGCTGATTGAAAGGTTCGACACTAAGGATCCTGAAGTAAGATTTCGCGAGCTTGCACAACTGAAACAACATGGCTCCTTGGATTCTTACATTGCTGATTTCCAGAGGCTTTCTGTGATGGTGCCCAACATCACCGAAAGAAGATTGGTTGTTTTATTTTCTGAAGGTTTGGTTGAACCCTTGAAAGGGTGGGTTAAAGCTTTCGATCCACCAAGTCTTGATGAGGCAATCAAGAAGGCTCGTAGTATGGAGTTATCAGCCCCTAGGCCTAAATTTCCGCCCAAGCCTTTTGGCCATAAGAGGGATAAGGATAAGAGACATTCTTCTAATCAGCACAAGAAGTTCCCACCTAAGTTGACTGAAGAGCAATGTGAACAGCTCAGAAAGGAGGGCAAGTGTTACACATGTCTAGAGCCTTGGACTAAAGGCCATAGATGTCCTGGAAGAGGGCGTTATAATCAAATGGGAACCTATTCTGATTATGAATCAGCATCTGATATGTCTGATCAGCAGTCTTATTTTGGGGACAGCGAAGATGAAAGAGCTACAGAAGAGTCCGATCATGAGCAAGGAGTTGGGGGCCCTATTGCCCAACTCTCTAGCTTCCAAAAGAACGAATCTTTCAAGGTTCGTGGTGGAGTTGGAGGTCATCGTATTGTTGCATTGATTGATACTGGTGCAACGCATAACTTCATTGATGAAGGTGTGGTTGCCAAGAGAGGTCTCAAAACTGAAGAATTTGAAGGCTTCAAAGTCATGGTGGCTGATGGGTTTCACATTTCCTGCACACGAAGAGTTCCTAACATGTCCTTGCAGTTGGGAAACTATGAAGTCAAAGATGACTTCTATGTGGTTACTATTGGTGACACAGATGCAGTTTTGGGCATACAATGGTTACGTTCACTTGGTGAAATCTCTCTCAATCTACAAACAATGGAGCTCAAGTTCCAATCTGATGGCAAGAGAGTGGTGTTGAGAGGAATGTCCAATGGTGGTCCTCGTATAGTTTCATTCAAAAGGATGGAGAGGCTGATTAGACATGATCAAGTGGAGTGGGCTGCGGAATGCATGGTTCTTCCTGCTAGTCCAGTTGAGACAAAGAGAGAATACCCTCCAGATATTCAGTCTATACTCACCAAAAGGAGTAAGGTGTTTGCTGATCTACCACCTGGGCCACCACCAGAAAGAGGTGCTGAGCATGTTATTGAACTTAAAGAAGGGGCCAAACCAGTCATCACAACACCATATAGATATCCTAAGAAGCAGAAGGATGAAATTGAGAAGAACATAAGAGAACTTCTGGAGATGGGTTTCATTCGCCCTAGCAAGAGTCCCTTTGCTTCAGCTGTAGTCCTTGTGAAGAAGAAGGACGGCACCATCCGCATGTGTGTGGATTACCGTGCCTTGAACCAAAGCACAATAAAGAATCGGTATCCTATTCCTCGGATTGATGAGCTCATTGATGAGCTACATGGTGCTAAATTCTTCTCCAAAATTGATTTGAGGTCGGGTTACTATCAAATCCGGATGAGAGGTTCAGATGTTGAGAAGACGGCATTCAGATGCCACTATGGTCATTTTGAGTTCTTAGTCATGCCCTTTGGCTTGACTAATGCTCCAGCCACTTTCCAGTCTTGCATGAACAGAGTTTTCCAGAAGCAGTTGAGGAAATTTGTGTTAATTTTCTTTGATGATATTCTCATCTTCAGCAAGACGTGGGAAGAACACCTCAAGCACTTGGAGGAAGTGCTTAGCATTCTTGAATCAGAAAGTTTGTTTGCAAAAGAGTCCAAATGTGAATTTGGAATGAAGGAGCTGCTCTACCTTGGCCATATAATCAGCGCTGAAGGGGTGAAGGTTGATCCAGAAAAGATCAAGGCTATAGTAGATTGGCCACCTCCAGAAAATTTGACTCATTTGAAGGGCTTCTTGGGTCTTTGTGGCTTCTACAGAAGGTTTGTAAAGGGGTATTCTCAAAGTGCTGCTCCTCTTACTGACCTCACCAAAAAGGGGGCTTTCATGTGGTCAGAAAAGGCTCAAAATGTGTTTGATAAGTTCAAGAAGATCATGAGTTCTTGTCCCGTATTGGCCATACCAGATTTCTCCAAACCTTTCGAGTTACAATGTGATGCATCAGGGGAAGGTATTGGGGCTGTTTTGATGCAAGATAAGCATCCAATTGTATTTGAAAGCAGAAAATTAAGAGGGGTTGAAAGGACCTATTCTATCTATGACAAAGAAATGCTTGCAATCATGCATGCATTAGCCAAGTTCAGACAATATCTGGTGGGGAGTAAATTCGTGGTCAAGACTGATCACAACAGTCTCAAGCACTTCATGCATCAGAAGGACTTGAATGAGAGACAGCAGAAGTGGGTGAGTAAGCTACAAGCTTACGATTTTGATATTGAGTATGTCAAAGGAAAGAACAACATTGTGGCCGATGCTTTGTCCAGAAGGCCACACTTGAGCTCATTGTGTGAGCTTAATGCTGATTGGAAGGAGTTGTTGCTTGCTGATTATGCCAAAAATCAGTTTGCAACCAGCGTTATTGAAGGTACTTTTCATGATGAAAGGTACAAGGTAGTTGATGGATTAATACACTACAAGGGAAGGATCTTCTTGGTGGCTGATTCTAAACTTAAGAAGAAGATTTTGATGACCTTTCATGACATCCCACTTGCTGGTCATCAAGGTTACTTCAAGACGTATAGGCAGATTCGAGAGAGGTTCTCTTGGAAGGGGTTGAAAGATGATGTTCAGCGTTACATCAAGGAGTGTAGCACTTGTCAAATGAATAAAAATGAGCACTCTCTTCCAGCTGGTCTACTGCAGCCACTTCCCATTCCAAATCAAAAATGGGAAAGTATCTCGATGGATTTCATCACCGGGTTGCCTAGGGCTCAAGGCAAAGATTGTATTTATGTTGTAGTGGACAGATTGACCAAATTCGCTCATTTTTTTGCCATCACTAGCACATTTACAGCAGCTCAAGTTGCAGATTTGTTCTTCCATGAAGTGTTTAGATTGCATGGGTTGCCTAAAAACATTGTGAGTGATAGGGACAGCAAGTTCCTAAGCACCTTTTGGCAGGAGATCTTTAGGATGAGTGGTACAGTGCTTACTCCAAGCACTAGCTATCACCCACAAACAGATGGTCAAACAGAGATTGTGAACAAATGGTTGGAGGGCTATCTCAGGAATTATGTCTCGGAGCAGCAAAAAGCATGGGTGAAATGGCTCCACTTGGGAGAATATTGCTACAACACCTCTTTCCACATGTCAATAAAGATGTCTCCATTCATGGCACTCTATGGTTACGAGGCTCCAAGCTTTGCTGATTTGGTGTTTGGCGATAGCAAAGCTCCCCAAGCCAAGGATTGGTTGCAGCAAAGCCAAGATGTTTTGAAATCCCTGAAGGACAACCTTCAAATGGCACAAAATCAGCAGAAGATGTACGCTGATCAGCAGCGTGTTGAGCGCTCATTTGAGGTTGGTGACATGGTATATCTTCGGCTTCAGCCTTACAGACAGTCCACACTTAAGAAGAGTGGAGCTGAGAAGCTTAAACCACGCTTCTATGGACCATTCAAAGTTGTTAGGAAGGTTGGAGCAGTGGCTTATGAGTTGGAACTACCTTCGAGTAGTAAGGTCCATAACGTTTTCCATGTGTCTCGCCTCAAAAAGGCACTTGGACACAATGTTGTGGCTTCATCACAGTTACCTCCTTTGGATGAAGAAGGGCAGTTGACCTTGGTTCCAGAACAGATTATTGATTCCAGAGAGCGTTCCTTGAGGAAGAGAACCATCAAAGATACTTGGTGAAGTGGAAGAATTTACCATTGGAGGATGCTACTTGGGAGAATGAGGAGATTCTACAGCATCCAGACTTGCGATTGCTTGAGGGCAAGCAATCTTGGGGAGGGCGGACTGTAATGTCCCCTTCTCAGCGGTGATCGTTTCAGTTGACCGTTGGCCTATTCCGGAGACCCGTAGGCTATGCGGATGGTGAAATTAGGGTTTCCTAGTTTTGAGGAGGTTGTTGCTTGGAGTTTGAGATTCTGATTGCGGATTCTTTCTGGGTTTTCAGAGAGCTTCGTAGTGGTGTGTTCAGTTTGGCATTCCGGGCAACTTCGCGAATTTACTATTTTTAGTAAATTCTATTTTTGGCAGTGGACAGTTTGGGTTCAGTTCAGTTGGACCTCTTCTTCAGTTGTTTCAGCTGGCACTTCAGTTCTTGGCCTTGGGCGCATTTTTCTTGGAGAGATAAGTATTTTCATTATAATATTATTATTTTAATATTATACCCCCTTGCCTAGCAGTACAACTTTATGTTGTTTTTAAAAAGGGGACTTTTGAGGGTCAAGGCGTCATAAGGAGATAAATTATATTTTAATGTCAAATATTGTGACTAAGAAAAGGGACGTTTTTTTGAGAGATTGATTTTATTTTAAAAAAGTGAAATATTTTATTGATGAAAAAGGACGCCATCTTTTGGAGGGAAAAGGTGAATTTGAAATTAGGGTTTGGGCGCCCTCTGGAAGCTTCTAGATGTTTCTCTCTCGTCTATTTAATCAGGCCTCAGCTCTTCATTTGGGATCTTTTGTCTACTACACCGTTATGCTGCTGGATTGTCTTCAGGCACTCGCTTCGAGGAAAGCACACCTCCTAGCATTGGCTCTTCTTCTTGCTTGAAAGATAGCAACTAGTTGAGAGGTTAGCATGTATTAGGATTATATTGCATTTTCAGTTGAGTATTTGCATTTTGGAGTTCTAGTTTACATTTATGTCTCATTTCTGAAGTTGCTGAATACCTCAATAGAATGTAAGAATTGTTCATAGCTCTCGAAATGAAAATGATATTGTTCTGGGTATTGCATCAATCAAATTGTCTATGAGGGGCGACCATTCTAGCCCATTTGCAGATTTTAATTTTGTGTCTTTGAATTTATGAAGTAAAATCGCCCTTGCAGCTGGGCCGTACCATCCTAGAGTGCATTGAAATTCGTGCAAATTAATTAAAGGGTATTTTGGGAAGTCTTAAGGATGCATCTTGGGCGCCATCATCAGTAGGATAATATGCATTTGATTTCAGGTCATTTGAGTGAGTTTTGAGCATGTTGTGAGCTATTTAGTAATTTCTGTGTTGCTGCTTATGCATTTTCTGTCAAAAAACCAGTCATATCAGATTGAGAAAAAACAGCAATTGAGTGAGGGATTGTTTTCAAGAGATTGATAGTGTTGGAGAGGTCTCATAACTTGTTATAGCTTTGGAAGTTTATAATCTCATGATATTGACAAGCTCTCTGATTATTGTAAGCTGAACAGTAGTACTGTCAGCATTTCTCTTCTCTCATTTTAAATTTACATGTACTTCCCACTGAATAAGTGGAAGAGGCTGGCTTGCCGCCTATTTACTTGTTTTGCATTGTAATTTCCTAAGTCTCTGCCATATGGTCGCCTCCTATCCTTCACGGGTTGAGTAGCACATACTTGGTGTTGAGCTAATTTTCAGTATTGCAATAGATAGGGATCCTCTGACCGAATGCTCGTCGTTCACCGGCGCATCTCTTGGTTAGAGTTCTTGTTCAGCATTTTCCTTTGAGATCCTCTGACCAATGCTCACACCTTGCCCACATCGGGATCCTGGTGTACATTCTGGTTAGAGTTACTTTCCGCATCGTTTGGGTTTATGCTAACCTTAACGGGTGCATGTTGCATTGTAATCATTTGTGAAAAAACAAAAAAAAATTGGTCCGGTTCATTACATTATAGTAAATTCTATTTTAAGCAGTATGGAGTTTGTCAGCTTTCAGTACTTCATTTCCAGTTGGAGCATTTATTTGCAGTTCATGTTTGACCTCTTAAGGCATTTTTATGTTGAAATAAGGCATCAAGGTTATATTATGCAGTTGACCCCCTTGGCCTAGATGAACAACTTTAAGTTGTATTTAAAAAGGGGACTTGGAAGGGTGACGCCTTCATGAAGAGGTTTATTATTTTTTAATAAGAACATTATGCCTTGGGAAAAGTGGACGCCACTTTAATAAATGAGAATTTTGAAATAAAGTGAAATTCTTATTAAGCAAATTGGACGCCATCTTGAGAAGTTGATTGTTTTTGGGAATTTGAAAGGTCTCCTGTGTCTTTTGGTTTGCTTCTCAGGAATTTGGAGAGTTTGTGAGCTCTTATTTAATGAAGGTTTTTGCTCCAGCATTTCATCCATTCATGTTATCATACTGTTATGCTGTCGGAATGACATTTGAACTCTTGCTTCGAGGATGCTACCTCCTAGCCACTATCCAATTTCGTGTTTAAAATACAACACCTAGTTGGACTTTGCTGCTTCTCATCCAGACTAGCAGATTTGTGCTTATAGTTGAAGTTTTGATGAATTTTCCAGATTTTGAAGTTGCTGATATTTCTACAGCTGAAAGTGAATTCTATTAACAGCTCTTGGAATAAAATTAATTTGATTCTGGGTACTTTTGCATTGCAATTGTCTGACAAGGGCGCTCCTTTCCTCCAAGTTTTGGATTTTTATTTGAAGTCTACAATTTTTAAAGCTAAAATCGCCCCTTCTCAAGGCCGTACATTTCAGTTTGCATTGGGAATTGTGTCAGAAAATAAAGGACGAGATTTGTTGCTGTTTCTTCCTCCTAGCTTGGTCGCCTACCTTCCAGAAGTCCATTGCATTCAGTCTCAGTCGATTTGGAGGTGAAATGAGTGAGTTATGAATATTTTATTGATTTCCAGCTTGCTGATATGAATTTCCAGAACTCATGATTTTACATCAAATTTATAAGCTTTCTGTTTTAATCATATTTCTGTCATTGGAAAGCAAAGAACATCATTGGAATTCATTCTTATCTTTTTATCTCATTTCTCTATCATTTTAATACATGTTTTTGCAGTATTTTGAATTGTAAGTTTTGATTAGTAGTACTAATCTAACCAATTATTATTGCTGCAACTACTTGTTTAAATTCTAATTAATTACCCCTGGACGGTTTACCGCTAGTGCCGAGAAAGAATTGGTTATATCATTGTACCCACTTTCAAGTGGTGAATCCCCACCATTTTGTGGATGCCCGCCGTAGCGGATGAATTAGTTTGTAATAGCTCATGGCTGGTTATCCGCCTATCCATTTTTAGTTTTCAATTCAACACTCCGTCATATGTTAGCACCTCGCCCTCAGTGGGATCTTGAGTGCACATTCTTGACGTTGAGTAGTTTCTTTCAAGTATTTTTCATTTAGCTCCTCCGCCATATGACAACACCTATCCCTCATTGGGATTGAGTGTGCATTCTTGGTGAGTTCATTTCAAGTTCAGTTTTCTATTTGGAGCTAACGCTAACCAAGTTGGTTAAGTGCTGGTTATGTTGTGTTAATTCATCGAAAAAATTGGTTAGCATATTTCAAGTTTTGACCAATACCTTTCGCAGCCAACCTAGACTCTTCTTGAATACAATCCGTCCTCAAACGATCAAACTTGGGAAGTTTCTATCTCGCATTGATTCCTTGAATGTAATACTCCCAAGATGAAGGAAGACCATTAAGAGCCAACATGGTCAAGTCCTTGTCATCAACAATATGACCAATAGTAGAGAGCTGATCTCTCAATTCGAAAATCTTCATGAAGTAAGCGATGACAGATTCTCCTTTTGCCATCTTAACATGATGAAGTTGTTGCTTTAATGCAAGTGCACGGCTTGTGTTGTTGATCTCATACATCTCCTCCAAAGTCTTAAGCATCTCTCTTGCTGTCTTACCATGTTAGTTTTATGATCAGATGGAAAGCACAAAAATTAATTCAAAATCAGACACAAATAACACAGCAGATACCTTGGGAAAACCCTCCACTTGAGGGAGAAAAACCCAGCAACAATATATCACTTATATATTGAATGTCACAAGAAATATCTCCTTTACAAAGGGCCGATAAGAAGGTCAGTAAGAAGCACTACAATCAGATGCAAATACAGTAACAAGGTGATGCAATATGTTAATGATAATCTCAGCCTTCAACAAAGATAACGATCTTCCCTTGAGACAAACTTGCACTTATGAAACTCGAACTTGTGATGAATGCCTGAATGGATAATAATGAATGACAAACAATAAAATGCCATCGAACATATATACATAATGAAGAGGAGGACGTGACTCTTCAAAGTAACATGTCGGCCTCCATAGAAGAATGTGTTCCTTCAAAATCGCATCCACAAAGCATGATGTTGGCCTCATCAAGATCACGCCTCTTCTTCAATTCGAGTCTTTATTATCATTTAATAAAAGTCGTGCCTCTTCATTAAATAAATCGCTATATATAAATTAAATAGCCATCGGCTATTATTTAATTTATTCATCATTGTAAAGGAGATTGACTGGAAGAAATGACCGACACTGCATGATAACATCAACACATGAGCCTCTACAATTGATGATGGTCAATGCAGAGTGGACTAGATGGCCTAATGCAAGTTCTGCTCAAGGAAAAACCATCAAACAAAAGATCCTCTGTAATGTTCCCTTTTTAGCGTGATCCTGTTTTATGATGGTTTAGCCCATTCCTGGTCCTTGTAGGCTAACATAGATGGTTAGAGGGTCCCTTTTGGTAGTGATCAATGTGTTTTCTTCTCCAGAGGCTTGAGTGGTTCAGGTTTGGCCTTTGTTTGGTGTTTCTAGGCTCAATTGTACACACTATTTATAGTAAGGCTTTCAACCAAGGTTACTATTTATAGTAGGGCACCTGAATGTGAAATAGGAAAAACCATCAAACAAAAGATCCTCTGTAATGTTCCCTTTTTAGCGTGATCCTGTTTTATGATGGTTTAGCCCATTCCTGGTCCTTGTAGGCTAACATAGATGGTTAGAGGGTCCCTTTTGGTAGTGATCAATGTGTTTTCTTCTCCAGAGCCTTGAGTGGTTCAGGTTTGGCCTTTGTTTGGTGTTTCTCGGCTCAATTGTACACACTATTTATAGTAAGGCTTTCAACCAAGGTTACTATTTATAGCAGGGCACCTGAATGTGAAATGTTGCCAGTGTCGATTCTGGTATTCAGTTGGTTTGGTGAAATAAGGAGGTTTGCCTAAGTTATAACATTTAATTATTATTAAAGGTAACTTTAATAATAATTAATATTTTAATATTATATTTTAACGTTATATTTGCACTTTATATCTTGAGGGGTCTTTAGTCATTAAAAGGGGGGCATTTTATAATTAATAACTTGGGCGCCAACTTCAAGAAGATTATTTAATATGGCTAAAGTGCAAACATTATATTATTTAAAATGAGCAAAAAGGCAAAAAGGTGGGAATCGACATCTTGAAGTTTATATAAAGAAGCCAAAGGAGAAACTGAACCATTGAGTGGTCATTTGATATTTTGTCTTATATGTTTTCTTTGGCGTTGGGAGAAGAGAAACCTAGGGTTTCTATATTCCAGAACGTATCGGCATTGGAGAGTGTAGCTTCTTCAATGTATCAGCATTTTGAGGTTGTGAAACTATCAGCTGAAGGTGCTTAGTGAGTTGGCTTCATCCAAGAGTCAATATTGTGCATCATTGGAGAAAGATTTAGAAGTTTTAATCATAGGTTTCAGGCATATTCTTCCTTGTGGAGGCGAACATCTTAAAGGGCTGCATTGTTTATTGCTGGAACAACAATCTCAAGGCTGTACCATTCAGTTTGCAGCCAGCCGTACCACCCTTCTTTCCTGGTGAGTTTTCTGAAGGCTGAAACGCCTTGTCTTTCTGAGGCATTCCTTCTCTATCTTGGGCGGTTACTACTCTGAAGGGGTTTGGTGAAGATTTCATGGTGAAGTACTTATTTGCAGCAGTTTGATATTTTCAAGGGTTTCACATACTTTCAGCATAATAATGTTTTCAGCTTCTGGGATACGAAGTTGCATATTTTCATGTGGGTATGTTATAATATTTCATGGCATTCTATTTCATGAACTGGGTCTTTAATATTTTCTTCATAGCTATTGTATATTTTTTGGGTTTGAAATACATGTTCAATATTGTGCCGTAACGGCAACACACATTGCAAAAATTGAAAACCCTTCTGCATCTTCTGTCTAGTCTGAAAGAACACATTAAAATTTAAAATATAACACCAAAAGATTCTTAAAAAGAACCAATAGGTGCAGAGCATCACACACGGAGACTGTAGTTTGCCGGTAAATTCATAGCAGGGAGAACAGGGGTTCTTACATCCTTGATGACGATTGGTGGGCCAATGTGAGGTAAGACATATTAGATGGCTGATTTTCATATTAAATTTCTGATTTTAATATTTTAATTTTGTTGTCCAATGTTCCAATTTTTGAAGTTTCTAACATGTCAACTAACTTGTCCACTAATTATTTTGAACTTTTTGTTTGCATTTTGTAGATATATTTGCTCCTTCATCTCGCCTATTGTAGATGTCATCCAATATGCTGATACAGACTCTCCTAGTCTTGGAGAGATATATGAGACATTTGACAGTATGCTTGGGAAGATCAAGCAAACGATTTCGGCAAAGGATCCCACTTTGGATTTATATGAGTAACACATTAGGCCCATTGTGACGCGGGTGCCTCCATGCGATGACCCTGAGGTTTTAGATGGGTTCACACAGGCCATTGATAAGATGTATCCAGCAGAGCAGGCTTCACTACTTCAAACACAATTTATAGACTTTGCAAAGCTTAATGGCCCAAACTTGAGTAAACCATAGGTGAGGTTGGATAGAACTATATTTGCTCAAACAAACCCTATTGGATGGTGGACCTATCATGGGAGGGGTACACCACAGTTGAAGACACTTGCTACTCGCCTTCTTGCACAGGTTGCCAGTTCCTCTGTTGCAGAGAAGAATTGGTCCACATATAGCTTTATCCACTCCCTCAAGAGGAATAGACTTACCTCTAGACGAGCAGAGAAGCTAGTGGTCGTTCATAGTGCTCTTCGACTTCAGTATCGACAGACTCCAAAGTATCGACAGACTCCAGCTCTGCGGTGGGATATTGATCTCGAGGACGTGGCCGAGGTAGATGAGGAGGAGACAGTTGAAGGTTTGGTTGGGGTTCCATTGGTTGAGGAGGACCATCACAGTGGCAGAGACTCGGAGGATGATTCTGATTTTGATGCGGTTATGGGAGATGATTAGGGGCAGCAGTGCTCTTTGTTTATTCATTATTGACATACGATATTGTATTTTGATTTTCATAGCAAACTTTAAAACTATATGGCAGCAATGGAGCCTTTGGGCATTTTGATATAAGTTTATAAATTATAACTTGGAGGTTGTTTCATGATTCATGTATGTTAATTTTGAATGCGTATTGAGTATTGGCATAATATTGAACACAAATGTTATATGTTA
The DNA here is from genome assembly GCA_007258455.2 of Sequoia sempervirens. Classification (NCBI taxonomy): domain Eukaryota; kingdom Viridiplantae; phylum Streptophyta; class Pinopsida; order Cupressales; family Cupressaceae; genus Sequoia; species Sequoia sempervirens. Next base: position 22,838 of record VDFB02283545.1, on the reverse strand, counting down.
AGGTTCTATAATGTATATTATGCATGCTTTATCCATGTTATCATATGAATATTAAAAATTTCCCTATATTTTTAAAATTTTCCCTATATTTTATATAGCCGTCCCCAAATTTTGCCTCAAAATCCGGAAACTTGGGGACTCGTCCCATCATCCCTTGCCGTCCCTGTCCCGGAAACTTGGGGTAACACTGGATAAAATAAATAAGTGGGCTTTTAAAATAAATTAGTGAACTTGATGGATTTGTTTTTGATCTTAGAGGCTAGAGCATGAGACTTTGAACCTCTAAAACTTGCCAATGATTTTTTTTTAAGTTATGACAACTAAAACATAAACAAAATATTATCCAAAGATTAAAACAAATATCTTTGGAGTTGTATCAATGATTAGTTTGATCTTGAAAAAAGCATAACACATGTAAATAATGATGTCTTGAACAAGAATGGATGAAGACAATTAATTATCACAAAACATTTGAAGCTACTTCATGGATTTTGTAATGTCCCCTTTTTAGCCCTATGCTTTTTAGAGGCCGATAGCCTATTTCCGGAGTCCTGTAGGCTACTCAGAGGCGTTTTTAGGCTTTCCAAGATTCTTGGAGGTTTCTCGTCAGTGTTTCAGGAGGTTGTTGCAAGAGTTTGCCAATTTGTTTTCTGGGTCTTTTTGGGTTTTCTGAGAACCTTGGTGGGCAGTCATTGCTATTTTTAATGATGTCTATTTTTATACTTACTATTTTTAGTAAGTCGCAACGACTACTCGAAATATGCTCATTTTGAGTTTGGAGTCACTATTTTTAGCAAGTGCTATTTCTGGTAGTGGTGTTGGCAGCAGTTCGGAGCAAGGTTTCCAGTTTTAGCAGTGGTGGCAGTTGCAATGTTCGACGTCTTGGTATTTTCAGCAGTGGCTTCTCCAACATTCTTGGAGTTCGAAAATGGAAGGTTTGCAACTTAAGTTAATATTACAATGTCAAGTGGCTTCCTTGGACCCCTCGCCTAGCTTGATGACTTAAGTTATTTTTAAAAGCAAATATTATGCAAAGCAAAAGTGGATGCCTAGTTGAGAACTTAAGCAATTCAAATGATAAATTTATGCATATCAAGAGTGGAATGCCTAAGTATGAGAGTTAAGTGATTTTTAATTGAATTTTATATTGCTCCAAAAGGTGGCGTCCCTTTTTGGAGGGAAAAGCATTTCAAACTTCTAGGTCTTGGAGCCTATTTATAAGCCCTCTCTTGCTTTCATTTGGTTATGCAATTTGGAGATAAACTTATGTTGCCGGATTGGAACCGGAGTGTTCTTTCTTGAATCTTTGGAGGACGAAAACCCTCTTTAGGCTGCTGGTTTTGGATTTGAAAAATAATCCCTAGCTGGTGGAGTGTGATTGCATTCAATTAGCACCATTGGAGCTTAACGGTGATGGTTTGTTTTCAGTTTTGGTTACTTATGATGAATTCCAGCTATGTTTTGGTATGATAAGTATTTGTGTAGAGATTTGGATGCATTTTGGAAGTAATTTCTTGGAGTTTCAGATTGCTGGTTGCTTTTTCCAAACCCTTGGATGTACCCTTGTTTTGCTCATGCTGATTTGACGAGTGGATAACATTTTGTGGGTGTTGGCTTTTTGGCTCTTCCATCCTAGGGTTTGTGCAAAGTTTGGCATTTTATGATGGAGAAATGGTTTTTAACTTGCTGGTCGCCCCTCTAGGGAGGCTGTACAACTTGGTTGGAGGATGTTTTGGCAGGTGACTTCGCTGATCAGATTTGTTGGTGGTTGTTAACTATCTAGTCTTGGGCGCCTAGCCTTGCTTAGTCATTTGCAAGTGATTTGAAGTGATTCTATGGAGTTTGGGCGAAGTTATGTTCATTTTACCATTGCTGGTTGGCGCAATCAGCTTGCTGTACGTACATATCAGACTGCTGTTGTGGGTATCAGACCTGTAGCAGCAGCTTGTTAGTCCTTCCATTGACCTCCGGTGGACTAATCTTGAGGTATAATTATTCTAGTTTGAAAGGGGTATTCTTATTCTTCATTGTAACTTCTTGGGAGGGTATTCTACTTCATATTTCTGTCATTTACCTCTCATAACAGCAGTATCTAATGGACTGATATGATTAAGTTGAGCTCATTGTAACACCATCGGTAGTATTGTTGGTGAATGCTCTTGTATTGGCTTTTGATACTTAGCCTATTGAACAAGTGGTTTTTCCCACTGAATAAGTGGCTGAGCCTTTTCTTTATGTACTTCTCACTTCGGCTGAATAAGTGGTTGAGTTTCTATATTTCATTTCTTGTTGCTCGCTGAAAAGTGGAAGTGGGTTGCCTTTGTCGTATTAAATTAATATTTAGATAGTTTATTAATGGCCAATATTGTAACATATATATTAAGATTTCACCATTACATGGTATCAGAGCGGGAAAACTGCCGTTTCTGATTTTTTGAGGTCCTGTCATTGGAGAAAAATCGTTGAGAAATTGCGCCTTGTGTCTGCACATTTTTCGCAAGAGTTTTTGTAGTTCTTGTGTGTCGTTTTTTTTTCAGAATCGTGTCAATATTTAATGGATTCTTGCTATGAAAATTCACAGCCTATTCTCAAGCGAAATCGTAGGTTTATTTCCACGTGACCTCCTGAAAATTGTGAAGTTTCAAAATCGTGTGAACACCTGCATTTTTGTGCTACCTGGGGTTTGTGTATGTTGCATGCGATTTTTCTGAGAAATCATTGTTTTGGACACCTTTTTTGGGCAATTTTTTTCTTTATTATAGGTCTATTTCTGGGTGTATCTCTTGTGCATTGCGTGATTTTCTGCTATCCTTTGTTGCTGCAAACAATTTTTCACGGGTTCTTAGAAGTTTAGACGGATTTTACAAAGTTATTCTACCTTTGTTTAATGGCGATTTCCCGAGGGTTTCTGGTTCGTGGGTTTTGAGCCTCTTTTCTGATGGGATTTGTTTAAGGATTTCTCTATGCAAGTGTGCAAAATAAAGGGCTCTTTTTGGCGAACTGGGTTTTTGTGCAAGCTTGTGAAAAATGGCCTCTTTGTCCCACATTATGCCGGAAGGAAGTAAAAAATTCAACAGTCGCAACTACAACACTTGGAAGCACTGTATTGTTGACGTGGTTTTCACGACCGCACCGACACAGAATAAAGTTTCCCAACGGATACCCTATCCTCTCTTGAACAAAGTTTCCTGCATGCTAAGATTGCGAGATAGATCATACATTTAACTCCAAGGTTCCTTAAGTGCGAATAGTCTCAGTTGGCTTGATGTGATTTTGCTGGTATTTCAAGGGGACTTACACAATTGTTCGACAACTGATAGCAGACAGTAGACTAAGGGCTTTTATGCAATTTGAATGATTTGGCAAATGAACACGAGTTTCCTAATTCTAACCAGGAATGAACTGAATTTAAAAGAGTGTAGGGCCTAAGAAGTTTATGTTCTAGTCTACTCTAAAGCGTGGGACACGGCGATCAATTCTCACAGATTTCAACCAAGCTCCGTTTTGCCTCACTTCGGACAGCTTCCGCGGAACTGGTGCAATCTTTAGAGGAGTGACTCAAGATCACGATTTAGCATGAAGACACCATCACAACGACGCATGCCATCATATAAACCATAATCGAAGTTAAGTTTCACAAAGTTCCAGTTGACCACGCAAGGCGAACCCACCGTCAGCGAGCCCGCTAGTGGTATGGACAAGCGAAGTCTTGTTCAAATCGAGCACCACATTCCACAATTGCTAAGTACTTGCATGAAAATGAAAACCACTCTACTTATGCTACTTGAAGTTGAAGGGATGAAGAAATCTTGCTAGCTACTTATAACAAAGACGAATTCACCATTCAATGAAAGATTTTTTATTACAATAGTTTTTCGCAACAATCTCTTACAAAGTTTTCAAAGGAAAACTTTCCTTCTTCTTCAAACTAAGCTATGCTAAGATATTACAACTAAAGTGTCTCTGTTCTACTCTCTACTCTGATCTCTAAGCTCGCTTCTACTAAAGTACAAATGAGGGGGACTCCCCCTTTTATAGCTGGCCAATTCCAACGGACGGCTCAGATTACAATCGGCTGGATGGCCCAGATTGTGCCACCTCAGCCCTAAACAAGATTCGCCCTAAAAACCGCCACCAAGAGGAGTGGGGTAATAAATGAGCCATTAATGTCCATCATCCTTATAGAAGATTCCTATTTGTAGACACGTTCACACTGTTCTCGATCTTCTTGACGTTGTTCTTCAACTTCTTCTTTGTCACTTGAGTTATACCAAGTCTCAACACTTAGCTATTTTTCGCAACTTTTCTTCCTTCGAGGTTGAAATGTCATCTTGGATCACTTTCTTCATCACTTTAAGTCATCACTGCTTGGTCTCGACGTTCCTCCTGCAAAATAAACAAGAAGGGTATTAGAACACTTCATAATATAAACTTAACTTACCAGGATTTTCAAGTTTTAACTTCCAAGGGTTCATTGTCTTCACTAGCCAACTTCGCGTTCAGATTCTTCATACCTTAGCCAAATTTCTCCTTCTTGAGGGCGCATTTTAGAGAGGCACTTAAAAAAAAATCTTCTTTTGAAGGTGTTAACTTCAACTGCATCTTCTTCAAGAAATTTATTCCACCAGCTGAAGCGTTGACAATTTTGATTTCATTCATCTCCGGCTCAGGAAGATTATCTTCACGAAGAATTTGAGAAAATTCACCTAGGCAGTTCCTTTCAAATTCATCGTCTGGAGGATTTTACCTTGAAAACACATTTTCTTCACTTTGCCTTAGAAAATTTTCAATTTTTCCCTTAGGAAAACTCACCAATCCAGTGCCCATCAAAAATCTCCATCCCAAAGGCCTTGGCGAAGCGTGGAAGACTTTGAAATCAACTTCTCATCGAAGATCTTCAATACCTAGAAGAAAATTTCCTTAAGAACGCGTTAGACCCATGGGTGTACAACGAACGGGTTCATTTAATTTTTCATGAATTTTGAACCTTAGAAAAATTAATCTTCAACAAAATTTAATCCATTTCTTCAACTCCAGGCGCATTTCCTGCTCTGACTTGAAATTTTTTTATCAATCCTGCAATGCCAACATTCTCTAACTTCATCACTGGCAAAACTCACACTCTTCAGGAAAATTCCATCATCCTCCAAGTCTAGGCATATTTTCTAAGGAAGAAAAATTTTGTGCCTTAGAAAATTATTTTATCCACCTTCAATCATTCTGCATGAGAAGAAATTTTTATCAACTTACTTAGCACAATTTTCTCCAATGCCTTGGGCGCATTTTACATTTTATGAGGGACATATTTCTTTTTAAATTCCAACGCCTAGCATATTCTTATTCATCACCTGGCAATATTCTCCATCTTAAATCCTAGGCGCACTTCATATATCATGTAGAACATTATCAACGCCAAGCATACTTTATCAACTTCACCTTTCCTTGGCGTGTTCAGCACATTGAGAGGGATATTTTATTCCAATGTCCTAGGATATTTCTCCATCTTTACCTTAAAATATTATCACACCCACTAACCTTGCATGGGCGCATTCAAAGGGTAGAGGTGGAAGTTAACATTTTGTCCTTTTCTTAGCTTGCATGGCGCATTTAGAGGTTGAGAGGGATTTGAATTTCAACATCTTTGACTTCCCTCCCTGAAGTATGGGCGCATATGACACATAGAGGAGGAAGGGCGCAAATTCAAGGTGGAGGTGAATTTACTTTGACACTTAGCTATTTTCATAGCTCCTTTTGTGAGGTGGGCGCATTTTGCTAGGGGAACTTCCAATTTTCCATACTTAGAATTTTTTTCCAGTTGACATTCCCATGAGGGGCGCATTTAAGGGTGGGGACTTCAAATTTAGAATATTTAAAAACTTTCCCAAGCTCTTCATGCAAAGCAAGGCGCATTTCACCTTATAAGCTTTCACTTTTCATGCCTTAGAATATTTTAGGCTCATCTTGTCTTCCATGGGCGCAAATGACCCCTTCTTGTTTCAATTTGTAGCTCTTAGAATAATTTCCAAGTGACTCCTCAAAAGTAAGGCGCATTCACCAGGGTCTACTCCAAATTTGCAATACTTAAATTTTTAATCACCCTCTTCTCAAGTCAAGGGCGCATTTGGAGACCTCTACTTCAACTTTCAAGACTTGGAAAATTCTTTTAGTCTCATCAACATGCAAGGGCGCATTTTGGAGGTGCTACTTCCATTTTGTGACATTTAGAAAATTTTCAAATTCCTCTTCTCTTTCCAGGCGCATATGGGGGGGTCTTCTCCCAATTTTGCAACACTTTAGAACACTTTAGCTAGCATACTACCTTGGCAAGGTGGGGCGCATTTCACCCCCTATACTTTCATTTTCAACCACTTAGAAAAATTTCCATCTCTTCCTTGAAGCTGGGGCACAAATGAGAGGGGCTACTTTCAGTTTGCAACACTTAGAAATTTTACCCGACTTTCATTTGGCAAGGGTGCATTTCTACCATGGAGGTTCCACTTTTCATAACTTAGAATATTTTCCTTGCACCTTCACAAGCTAGGCGCATTTCATACCTTGCACTTTCATTTCTTCTCACTTAGAATATGCCATCTCCTCTCAAGGGCGCATTTGGAGGTAGCTACTTCCACTTTGAACACTTAAACAATTTTCTAACCTCCCTAGAAGTCAAGGCGCCAGTCAAGGGTCAAGCTTCAAATTTAAACACTTAGAATATTTTAGCTCATCCCCTTTCAAGTTGTGGGGGCACTTTGACCTGTGAGCTTTCATTTTTAAGCACTTAGAATATTTTCAACCACTTCTTCCATGATGGCGCATTTGGAGGGGTGAGGTTTCAATTTGAAACACTTAGACATTTTTAAACTTACTTCTCTCACTTCAAGGGCGCATTTGGGGGGTGGCACTTCAAATTTCTAATTCTTGGAATATCTTCAAGCTTCCTCCAGCTTCAAGGGCGCATTTTCATGGGTGAGCATCAAGTTTTGAGGACTTAGACAAATTTCTCCATGGTACCCTTCTCAAGCTTGGGCGCATTTTGCCCCCAGAGCTTCAAATTTCAAGTGCTTAGAGAATTTCCACCAACCTTCAGCTTTTAAAGGCGTTCTTCACTGGCTGGACTTGAAAATTTATCAATTTCAGTGGATTTTATGTTCTTTGCCTGATTTAGGGTGACTCGATCATGCTAACCCTAATTTGCTATTTTTAGAAAGTTTGTCAATTTTGCACTTCAAGCTAATTTCAAGTTCCCAAAAAGGCTGGATTTTGTTTTGTTTTGGACCTCGGGATGTGTTTATGCTACCGATGCCTGATATCTGTCTACACCTGCTATTTTTAGCAACTTACTAAAAATAGCAATTGCTCAGAATGCCTTCAGATTTTGCGTGTTGATTGCTTGAAGGGTGTTGATTGTGACTGAACGCTGCTTCTGCCTGACTTTTGTGCCCTGCCCTTGAATTTAGGAAACACTAATTTCTTTGCCCAAGCCTGCTAAAAATAGTAAGTGCTTGATTTTCCATCTTCTGCAACTCCGTTTCATCTGAAATTCACACCATAGGGTCTTTATCACTTGCTTGACCTGTACCTGCTGATGCCTTGTACTGACCTGCTATTTATAGCATGTTTCTGGAGGTGGCTTACTATTTATAGTAACTGTTCGCTTCTGAGGCTTCCACAACTCCGTTTGACTTGAAATTCGAATGACGTGCTCCTCACCACGTGACCTGCCCGTTGACGTTGGCGCCTGCTGCTGACTTTCTATTTTTAGCCAGTTTCTGAAATGACTTACTATAAATAGTAAGTGCTCCGTTTTCCTTCAAATTTTATCAGCAGATAGCTTGAGAGATGCTGATCACGGTGGTATACATCAGTTTTCGAAAATTCTGACTTTTTACGCCTCTTTTTGGGTCCTGAAGCTGGAAACCCTAATTGGTCTTGCATGCGTATCAAATGACCTCCGTTTGTCCTCGTTTCTGTTGCATTGTGATCAGCTCGTGATTCTGAAGTGCTAGGAAGCGGCCGCCGGAATGTATCTGCTAAAAATAGTAAGTTGCTGAAGGAGTGATTATCTCGATTTGCATGTCATATCATCGTGAAGCTCTCGAAAAACCCACAAGGAACATGCAGACATGCAGAGAAAATCCTGACATGCAAACCCTAAAAATAGCCTCTGAAGGTTGAACTCTGAAAGTTGTTATCTCACTTTGCATGTTATACCATCGCGAACATTCTTGAAAACCCAAAAAGTATCTCCAGACATGCACTGAAAAACTTTGCATATAGGCCCTGAAATCTGCTCCGGAAGCTGAAATGCTAAAAATAGTAAGTTATTTGTTCCAGCTCAAATTTAACCTGTGAGTAGCTTGATGTGCTCTGGACGCAGCGTGACTGTCGGATTCACAAAAATGCTGAAGGATTGCCTGTAATTGCACACTTACTAATAATAGTAAGTACTCAGAATCTGATGAAATTTCAGTGAAAACCTGCTGGAAACATACTGACACCAATGTTAGCCTCAAATTTCAATTCATTCACCTTGTTTGACTTCAAATTGACCAAAGAAATGCAAACCCTAATTTTTGGACTTGGCCAAAATTCATGTTTAAACTCAATGACGGGCACAATCCTCGAAAGGCAGACATCAGAATAGAGACAGAGAGAGAGAGAGAAAAACCAAAGCCAAAAAGACCAGAATGGAGCAAAAATTAGGGGTCCCCATCTTGAATGGGGCGATGTGTGAAAAGGTCACAACACGTATGATGACAATATTTGAGGATCCGTGCCTTGACCAGATTGTTCTAGGCAACACTAGACGTCCTACAATGGCGGGTAAAGATCAAGAAAAATTTGATGAGCAAAATCGGGAAGCCGTGATGCTTATTAAATTGTCGGTCATTGATGACTAGCTGCCTTAGGTGTCATTTGGCAAAACAGTTAAAGAAATCGGGGATCTTCTGAAAGATCTTCATGAAACATCCGACAAGAGTCGAGTGCGCTTTTTGAAGAACATGCTGTTCTCCATCATGATGGATGAGAAGACAACTCTACAATTGCACTTGACAAAAATCAAGGACATCCATGATCAGCTAGAGGCTATTGGTTAGAAAATGGAGCAAGATATGGTAGCCATCACTCTAAAGAGTCTACCAAAGTCTTATGAGCACTTTATTGAGACGCTCAACATTACCTCAACATTAAGAGTTTGCCAAAGTCTTATGAGCACTTTATTGAGACGCTCAACATTACCTCAACTAATGTTGACTTGAAGTTTCCAGAATTTTGCACCAAACTTCTGCAGCAAGATCGATGGAGACAGCAGTTTGGCAGCGGTGTTAGTTCATCCTCTACAGAACATGCATTTCCTTCCAAAACATTTCAATAGAATAAGGACAAGAATCAACCCTCTTAGCAGACCAACCAAGCTCAATCCCAGGACTCTTCCAAGAAGAACATTCAGTGCAACTATTGCCATAAGTATGGCCACACGAAGAAAGATTGTCAGAAACGCTTGGTTTTTGAATAGTCCAAGCAAGGAGAGTGTAAACCTAATGCCCATGTTGCAGAGCACATGTTGCAGGAATCTGCGTTCTATGCCTTTATGGCCAAGAGTCCAGCAGATCATGATAAATCCTCTGCTTGGTATATTGATTCAGGTGCATCTCGACATTTCACTCATCATCGAGATTGGTTCATTGAGAACATGCCATTCAGAGATTCTGTTATCTTTGGAGGAGGCGAAGAGTATACTATTGTCGGAAAGGGCAATGTGCAAATTTATTCTGGAGGGAGAAATTTAATATTTCTTGATGTATACTTTGTACCTGGCATGGAGCTAAATTTACTTTCAGTTAGTCAGATCATGACTCACTCTCAGCTAGATATTGTTTTCAGCATGCATACATGCAACATTGTTGATAGAGAGACTTGCACTACAATTGTTCAGGGACTTGAGGATCATGTTCTGTATAGACTTGTTGATTTTGGTGATTCTCAAGAGCACACTATGGCAGCCAAGACCACTTCCATCAACAATCTCTGGCATCAGCGTTACGGGCACCTAAATATGCATTATCTCTCTCAGCTATCTAGAGATAATCTGGTTGGTGGTCTACCCGCGATTCAAACTCAGAATCATGGAGTATGCGAACCTTGTCAGGCTGGAAAGTAGCATTGGACTCCATTCTCAGATGGTGACGCATGGAGAGCTTCCAAGGTATTACAGTTGGTTCATGCTGATGTATGTGGACCAATGAACACTCCTTCAGTTACTGGTTGTAGGTATTTTTTGTTATTTGTTGATGATTTTAGTAGAAGAATGTGGGTGTATTTTCTTAAAAACAAATTAGAGGTGTGTTGTGACCTTTTCACACATCGCCCCATTCAAGATGGGGACCCCTAATTTTTGCTCCATTCTGGTCTTTTGGCTTTGGTTTTGTCTCTCTCCCTCTCTTTCTGCTGTCTGTCTTTCCGAGATTTCTCCGCCTTTGAGCTTAAAACATGAAATTTTGGCCAAGTCCGAGAATTAGGGTTTCCATCTTTCTTGGTCAGTCCAAGGTCGAATAGAGTGAATAAATTGTAAATTGAGCCTAACATTGTTGTCAGCATGTTTCCAGCAAATTTTCATCCGATTCTGAGGAACTTACTATTTTTAGTAAGTGTGAAATTACAAGCAATCCGTCAGCATTTTTGAGGTTCCGACAGTCACACAGCATTTAGAGCGCATCAGGCTACTCGTATGCAAAATTTGAGCGAAAACAGACAACTTTCTATTTTTAGCAGTCCAGCTTCCGGCACAAATTTCAGGGTTCAGATGCAGAGTTTTTCTTTGCATGTCTGGATATTCCTTCTGGGTTTTTCAAAACCTTCGCAATAGTATAACATGCAAAACGAGACGACAACTTTTAGAGTTCAGCCTTCCGAGGCCATTTTTAGGGTTTGCATGTCAGGGTTTCTTTTGCATGTCGATGATTCCTGATGGGTTTTTCGAGAGCTTCGCGATGGTGTGACATGCAAATGAAGATAATCACTCAGTAAGGAACTTGCTATTTATAGGTGTGTCCCCAGCCCGCCTTCAGCAGTTGAATCACAAGTGATCGCAGTGCCACAGAAACGAAGAGAAACAGAGATCATTTGATATGCATGCAGAGTGAATTAGGGTTTCCAGCTTCGAGACCCAAAAAGAGGCGTAAAAGGTCAGAATCTTCGAAAACCGGTGTAAACCACCGCGATCAGTATCCTTCAGGCTATCTGCTGGTGAAATTTCAAGTCAAACAGAGCACTTACTAATTATAGTAAGTCAATTTGGAAACAGGCTAAAAATAGCAAGTCAGGTGCATGCGCTGATGTCAGTAGTCAGGTCACGTGGTGAGGAGCGCCTCATTCAAATTTCAGGTCAATCGGAGCAATGGAGCTACCAGAAGCAAGCAGTTGCTATTTATAGTAAATCATCTTCAAAAATGGGCTATAAATAGCAGGTTAGCTAAAAGTAGCAGTGTCGATAGGACAACAAGGTCATGAGGATGCAGTGTGCAAAATTTCAAGTCATTCCGAGCTTCAAAGATGCAAAATCAGAGGGCTTACTATAAATAGCAAGGCATGAAAACTAGCAAAAACGAGGAAAAAATTTCTAAGTATAAGTTTCATCCTGCTCAAAGGGTAAAATGCGCCCAAAATGAGAAAGTCAAAGAAAAGTCAACACTTTTTATCCTGTAGGCATAGCAAAATGCGCCCACCTCGAAGAAAGAAAGTTGGAAATTATTCTAAGTGTTAAAAAAATCCACCTCCTATGCCAGAATGCGCCCATCTTGGCCTTGAAGCATGAAAAAATTTCTAAGTTAGAAATATCCTCCTCCACTAGTAAAATGCACCCACTTTTAAGAGGTAGTGGCATGAAAAAAATTCTAAGTAGTGAGGATATCCTCCACCCCCTTTGAAATGCGCCCAAGCTGCATGGTAGAATAAGTTTGAAAAGGACAAGTCAAGGCGTCAAAATGCTCATCCTCCTCCTAGGCTCAAATGCGCCCAAACAAGGGCATGTGAAGACAAAACGAGGAAGCTCAAGAGTCACGTTGAAGTTTCATTCTTCTCTCTCCTTTGAATGCGCCCATACAAAGTCAAAATTCAAGGGTGGCGTTTAAAGTTTATCCTCCTTCAAGTATGAAATGCGCCCAAGTTAGGGAGGAATTGCTAAAATATTCTAAGTGTGAAATTCGTCCTCCACTACATGCCAAATGCGCCCATCCCTCTCACCCCCTCAAATGCGCCAAGAGGAAGAGAAAGTCAAAGGAGGCGTTGAAATAAAGTTTATCCTCTTGCCTATGAGATATGCACCATATGAAGAATATGGAGTGAAAAATGGTAAACAAGGGGGAGATTAAAATATACTAAGGCGTTGAGAAAGTTCTCCATGCCACATGAAATGCGCCCAAAGTGCATAAGGTTAGAAGTTAGGTTGATGAATGATGCTAGGCGTTGAAGTTAGAAATATCCTCTTCAAGTGTGAAGTGCGCCTAAGGTGATGTAAGTGTTGCTAGGCGTTGAAGTTAGAAATATCCTCTTCAAGTGTGAAGTGCGCCTAAGGTGATGTAAGTGTTGCTAGGCGTTGGGATTGCTAAGCCTATAAGGTAAGGGTGGCAATGATAAAATATGAGTGGCGTTGGGATTAAAAATGTCCTTTATGGTACAATATGCGCCCTTGGCATTTAAAAGAAAATTTCTAAGTGAATTGAAACATAAAAAAATTTCTCACCACAGGAGGATGAAATAAAATTTTCTAAGGCAAAAAATTTCAAAAATGCTAAGTGATTCAAATTTTCCAAAGCAAAATATTTTTTGGAAAAAGGCCCAAGTCTGATGAAGTGATGAATTTTCTTGAAGCCCGAGTGAAGTTGCCAGTGATGAAGTCAGTGATTGCCAGCTCCTCAGGGTTTATAAAATTTTTCCAAGTCAGAGCAACAAAATTCTCAGAGGAGATGAAGAAATGAAATAAATTGTTCAAAATTATTTTTTCCAAGGTTCAAAATTCCAGAAAAGTAAATGAACCCGTTCATTGGGTACCCATGGGTTTGACGCGTTCTAAAAGAAATTTTCTTCTGGGTATCGAAGATTATCGATGAGGAATGGATTTTAAGGTCTTCCACGGCTTGTCGAGGATTTTGGGATGAAGATTTTAAATGGGCACCAGGTTGATGAATTTCCTAAGGGAAATTTGAAAATTTTCTAAGGCAAAATGAAGAAAATGTGTTTTCAAGGTGAAATTCTCCAGATGATGGATTTGAAAGGAATTGCCTAGGTGAATTTGCTCAAATTCTTCGTGTAGATGGTCTTCTTGAGCCAGAGATGAATAAAATCAAAGTTGTCAGAGCTCCAGCAGGTGAAATGAATTTCTTGAAGATGCAATTGAAGTTAATATCGTCAAAGATGATATGCCCTTGAGGAAGATGGGTTGAAAATTTGGCTAAGGCATGAAGAATTTGAACGTGAAGTTGGCTAGTGAAGGCAACGAACCCTTGGAGATCAAAACTTGGTAAGTAAGTTGAGTTTATATTGTGATGTGTTCTAATACTCTTCTCCTCGCTTGTTTTGCAGGAGGAATGTCGAGGCCAGAGCACGATGACTTGAAGTGATGAAGCATGATAATATGACAACCTTCGGAAGGAGATGAAGTTACGAGTTTCACATGAAGGAAGAAAGTTGCAAGGCTAAGTGTTGAGACTTAGTATAACTTAAGTGCCAAAGATGAGGGCCCTCAAGTAGAAGAAGTCGAAGAACAACGTCAAGAAAGAAGATCAGGAACAGTGTGAATGCGTCTACAAACGAAATCTTCTAGAAGGGTGGTGGACATTATGGCTCATTTATTACCCCACTCTCCTTTGTGGCGGTTTTTAGGGAAAATCTTGTTTAGGGCTGAGGTGGCACGATCTGGGCCATCCAGCCGATTGTAACCCTAGCCGTCTTTTAGACTGGGCTAACTATAAAAGGGGGAGTCCCCCTCATTTGTAATTTCAATAGATTTAGAGGTAGAAGCAGAGCTTAGAGGAGTAGAGAGAAGTTGATAGGGTAGAACGTAAAGTAGTGTAGATTGAAAAGGAAGGAAAGTCTTCCCTTTGGATACTTTGTAAGAAGTTGTCATGTATGCTTTCATAATAAAAGAATTTTCATCGATGGTGAATTCTTCATTGTTGTGAATAGTTGTTGAGGCTTCTTCGTCCTTCCAATTCACATAGCATCTTGAAGTAGTTTAAAGTAAAGTAGATTTCATTTCATGCAAGTACTTAGCAATTGTGGAATATGGTGCTCGATTTGAACAAGACTTCGCTTGTCCATACCACTAGCGGGCTCGCTGACCGTGAGTTCGCCTTGTGTGGTCAACTGGAACCTTGTGAAACTTAACTTCGATTATGGTTTATATGTTGGCATGCGTCGTTGTGATGGTGTCTTCATGCTAAATTGTGATCTGAACATCTTGAGTCACTCCTCTGAAGATTGCACCAGTTCCGCGGAAGCTGTCCGAAGTGAGGCAAAACGGAGCTTGGTTGAAGTCTGTGAGAATTGATCGCCGCGTCCCACGCTTTAGAGTAGACTAGAACAGTCTTATCCCTACACCCATTTAATTTCAGTTCATTTCCGGTTAGGATTAGGAAACTTGTGCTCACCTGTCAAATCATTTGAATTACACGAAAGCCCTTAAGTCTATTGTCTGTTGTCAGCTGTCGAACAATTGTGTAAGTCCCCTTGAAATACCAGCAAAATCACATTGAGCCAACTGAGTCTATTCGCACTTAAGGAACCTTGGAGTTGAAAGCATGAACTCACTCGCAATCTTAGCATGCTGAATACTTTGTTCAAGAGAGGATAGAGTATCCGTTGGGAAACTTTATTCTGTGTTGGTGCGGTCTCAAAAACCACGTCAACAAGGTGTTCGGTATATTTCAGCAGTTTAAGGCCTTAGTTGAGAAAGAGTCAGGCTCTCAAATAGTCACTCTTAGGTCTGATAATGGGGGGGAGTTTTGTTTGTCTGACCTCTCCAGTTTTTGTGCTACTCATGGAATTAAGTGCCAACTTACCACACACTACACCCCTTAGCAGAATGGTGTTGTTGAGCGTCGCAATATTAAGTGCCAACTTACCACACACTACACCCCTTAGCAGAATGGTGTTGTTGAGCGTCGCAATTGCACCATTACTAAAATGGCTCGTTCTATGCTGGAGCATATAAATGTTCCTAAGAAATTCTAGGCTGAAGCAGTTTACACTGTAGTCTATCTTTTGAACCGGTCTCCTACTTATGTTGTTAAGAAGATGACTCTTGAAGAAGCCTAGTTTGGACGCAAGCCTAAGATTAGCCACTTGAAAGTTTTTGACTTTGCTGCTCATGTGTGGATTCCAGATGCCAAGTGCACTAAGTTGGATTCCAAAACCCAGAAACTCATGTTCATTGGTTACAGTGAGAATCATAAGGCATATAGGTTGATTGATTTAGATATAGAACGTCTCATCTTCAGTTGTGATGTTGTGGTTGATGAAAATGGTGGGCCCTTCTATCTATCTTCTCCTTTTGTGAGCCCCAAGGATCAGTCTCTAAAGGCTTTTGATTTGGGTGTTTGTCTTCCCCTAGCTCCACCTAATGGGAGGGATTCTACAGTTGTGCAGGCACCTCAGCAGAATGTTCCACCACCCGCCCCTCCTCAGGACAATTTGGATCCTAATCCATCTGATTTTGTCCCATCCACCCCTAGTGATGTTGTTCCTCTTGTTGGTACTTCTACTCTCCGACCTAAATGGTATGCTAAAACCATAAGTGATCTCCATGATGATGAATTGATTGAGGGTAGATCTGCTCGGAATAAGAGCAAGCAACAAAATACAGTTAATTTTGCTCTTATGGTCAACCTTTACAGTATCTCTGAGCCTCAAACATATTTAGAGGCTAAAGGTATTTCTGAGTGGGAACGGGCTATGGAAGTTGAACATCATAGTCTTCTGAAGAATAACACTTGGGTCCTCTCCGATCTTCCACCTGAGAAAAAGTCCATTGGCTGTAAATGGGTGTAAAAAGTTAAGTACAAGGTTGACAAAACTCTTGATAAGTATAAGGCTCGGTTAGTATCCAAAGGGTTCTCACAGACAGAGGGCATTGATTATGAGGAGACTTTTTCTCCCATAGTCAAAATGAGTACTATTCGGCTTGTCCTTGCTATTGCAGCCCAGTTTGGATCGAAGGTCCATCAAATGGGTGTCAAGAGTGCATTCCTCAATGGTGATCTACAGGAAGAAGTCTATATGACGCAACCTGCTAGTTTCAAGGTTGCTAGTAAAGAACACCAGGTTTGCAGACTAGTGAAAGCACTCTATGGACTTAAACAGGCTTGTCCTTGCTATTGCAGCCCAGTTTGGATGGAAGGTCCATCAAATGGATGTCAAGGGTGCATTCCTCAATGGTGATCTACAGGAAGAAGTCTATATGACGCAACCTCCTAGTTTCAAGGTTGTTGGTAAAGAACACCAGGTTTGCAGACTAGTGAAAGCACTCTATGGTTTTAAACAGGCTCCACGAGCATGGTACATGAAAATTGATAAGTACCTCGTTGATCATGGTTTTTAGAGGAGTCCTTTTGATTCTAATTTGTATGTCAAACAATCTGGTGATGATATTCTTTTGCTTGTTGTCTATGTTGATGACCTGATCATTACTGGCAGCTCAGAACATTTGATTGAGGAGATGAAACCTCATCTCAGTCAGTCATTTGACATGGAAGATTTGGGACTTTTGCATTATTGTCTAGGTGTTGAGGTTTGGCAAACATATGGTAGCATCTTTATCTCTCAGTCCAAGTATGCCCGAATTCTGCTTGATAAGTTTAGGATGAATGCTTGCAAACCTGCATCTACACCTATGGAGAAAGGGCTAAAACTATCAGCCAAATTAGATTCACTTGTGCAAAATGAATCAACATTCAAGCAACTAGTAGGCAGTCTCATTTATCTCACCGCTACTAGACTTGATCTCGGTTTTGCAGTGAGGCACTTTCGACTTTGGCATTCTGTATGGCAGGTGCAAAGATCCTAAGCTGATTGGCTTTACAGACTTAGATTGGGCAGGTTTTGTTGATGACAAGAAGTCTACTTCTGGGTATGTTTTCAATTTGGGTACATGCGCAGTTACTTGGACCAGCAAGAAGCAGTAGGCAGTGGCTCTTTCCTCAACTGAAGCTGAATATCGGGGAACTGTTAAAGCAGCTTGTGAGGCAGTTTGGCTTCGAAGGATGCTTTCTGACATGCAAATGTCTCAAGGAGGGCCTTCCCCCTTGTACCGTGACAATTAAGGGGTGCTGAAACTTGCCAAAAATCCAGTCTTCCATGAAAGGACCAAGCATGTTGAACTTCATTGTCATTTCATCTGCCAGCTTGTCGAAGATGGATCAGTTGTGTTGCAGTATGTTCCAACTGAGGATCAGACTGCAGATATTCTCACCAAGTCTCTGAGCCTAGATAAGTTTGTCAAATTTAGGGGGCACCTTGGTGTAGTTGATAGATTGGCCATTAAGGGAGGGTATTATATTAATATTTAGATAGTTTATTAATGGTCAATATTGTAACATATATATTAAGATTTTACCATTACATGCCGCCAAGTGCATTACTTTCCTTGTTACCCACTGAAAAGTGGAAGTGGCTGGCTTGCCGCCAAGAGTATTCCTTGTTTACTTTCAAGCACTTGTTATTTACTACTCACCCCCACTGAAGAAGTGGTAGTTTAGAGAAATCTCAATATTGTAAGCCAACCACCATATGCTCTCACCTTGCCCATACTAGGATCTGGGTGATCAGAAAGTGAATGGTGTTATTTCAGTTAGCACTGTAACTTTCAGTATTTGCAAAGATACCCTTACACTGTACGCTCTCACCTTGCCCTCTTTGGGATCTGGGTGATAAAAAAATGAAGGGTTGTTATTCAGTTGCTTGCTTTGCTTTCATCTAACACTAACGGGTGAAATAACAGTGGAAAAAATAAGGGTAGGTTATTACAGATTTGAACATTGATCTTATTAATTAGATTCTTCCTTAAACAATTTCAACACTTGGGATTGGACTAGAATGGAAATTTCAGCACTTTGGCTTCAACTTTGCATTCTTTATACAAAAATACTATAAACAATTTAATTTGACTTAGAACTTGAATGCCAATTTTTGCAGTATAAGTCTTACATCAACTCTCATTACAATTTGTGTTAATGACACCCATTTATAGCCTTTAGCTGCAACTTTTTGAAGCTTCAAAAATAATAAATAATTGCTTTGAAAGTAATTCTATTCTCATCCATTGAAAATAATATAAAATTTTACTTTCTTTCCAATTATGCTTTTCATCTTGAGCATACATTTGAGTCAAGGGCTCTGATCTCTTGTTTTTTTATTTAATTTGATTTAATTGATCTTCATCACATTTGAATGATAATAAAATATTGATATGCTTCATGTTGGGTGTCACTTTGAATGGAGGGCTCATAGTCATCACATATTCTCCTCTAATTCACTTTATTTGATGTTCATCTTTTCATCTTTCACTTGGGCCCATTTACCAACTTGGGCATCACTTTTGTTTTGTTTCCCACTTTGTTTTGACATGAAAAACATGCTATTTTGGTGTCCAAAGGAACTTAGGCACCCAATTTTTATTTTTTGTTTATTAAAAACTTGATTTTAGCATTAAAAATTATTCTAATCTAATTCTTATTGGGGATTTGCTTATGTGGACACCAGTTTTGAGTTTCTTTGAATTTTCTGTTCATCGAGGCTTTTCCTGAATAGATGCCAAATTAAAGACTTGAAATTGGCACTCATTGGGGATTTTCCCCAATGGATGCCAAAATTGAAGATTTTAAAATGTGATGCAAAAACTGAACAAGGCATGCACGCTTGGAGTGCTTTTTGATGAGCTTTTCGAATGATTTCACAGAAATTTGCAGTCTTTCATTAAAATTGCTCCATTTTTCTGTCGTTGAATGTTATGCTATAAAACCTTTGATTTTGATGAGTTTTCCATCATTTTACTACCTCCTGAAACAATTTTTTCTTGATGAAGCTTGAATCTACTGTTGACCTGCCATTGCCATCTACCACATTTCATAAAAAAAAGTAGAAAAAGGAAAAAGACAAATTTCTAAAAATAGAAAGTTGTGATTTTCGTGCTTATCTCCTCAATTCAGGATATAGCAAAAATAAAATAAAAAAGAAAGCAAAAAACAGTTTTTTTCTAAAAATAAAAAGTTTGATATTTAGCATGCAATGAAACTGCTTTCTTGCATATTGGACCCTTTGAAGTGACAACTTTATGCTTGGAAGTCAATTCTCATATATGATTATGTCTCAATATGTCGGACAAATTTGCCTTAGCCTCAACGCTTCTTGCCTATGCTTGGTATCTGCCATCATAATCTTTCTTTAAACTTCGTCCTTTCTTACGTCTTCTACTTTGCTAAGCAAGATTACATTTAATGGTGTCAAAGAATAAAGGTTTTGATTAATGCTATTTGTTTGAAAACTTTAGTATAACTGCTAATTTCTGTCACCAACAAAATAGACGGTGCAATCAAATTACGATATTAAAATGTAATTGCAGTGCTCGACATCAGATGAATAAGATTTATAACCTACAGTATTGACCTTTTTAACTAGAACAAATGGGAAAATTCAGGAGACTCTAGAGTTGTTTTCTCTTTTGTTTTGAAGCCTCTCTATGGTATTCAACTTTGTGTAAAGTTATGCTCTAATGATTGAGTGGTAGGGTACTAGGATCTCTCTCCGTTCTCATTGCATATCAAACCAAAGATGCGAGGGCTTCTAATCGGACTTAATTATATTATATGAACAGAGGTCGGATATACATAACATATTGCACAACATTATGATTCAAAATTTCTAACCTAAATCAATACAAAATTTGTCATTTATGATTCTCTTAATATATTGACAAGAGATGCCTTTGTAGACTAGACCTTCTAGAGATAGTATATAGTTTGAAACAGGGTCTCTTTGCCAGATTCATTGTGCCATGCAGTACTTTGGGCTGGGAAATTTACAATTCCAGAGAACATATCTTCTACATGCTTATAAGCAGAATCTTACAAATTCTCTGTGTAATGTTAATACGTGTTTTTTTTTTAGACTGCAGGAATTGGTCGGGTATTCATCCCCCCTATAAACTGCAGTGCACCTGGTAAACTTTTTTAACGTGACCAGTGGCGCTGGCGCGACACACCCTCCGGTACCACGGGTTTGGGGGCAGACTAGACCTCGTGACCTCTTGCCTGCAACAGGATGCTTTAGCCAATCGAGCTAGGGCCCCTGCCCCAATGTTAATACGTGTTAAAAGAAAGAATAAGATTGCATAATACTGCGCCTACTTTAGCTTTGGGACATCATCAGTAGTTGTAGCAAAAGATTGAGTGGATATAGATGAGCAACTCTATTTGGATTTCTACATAAATGTACATTTGTCTTATGTTTGATGTTACTGGAGACATCATTCTATATTTAAGAAACATTGATGGCCCTGAAACATCTGTAAAACACAACCTTTTCCAGAAACAGGTCATTGAAACCTTTGTAGCCAATTACTGACAATTGTTTCCTAGTTGGTGGGCTGGTCTTTGGATGAATCTTAAGAAAGAAATATACCTGACAGTCAACAGCTGTGCAGGCTGGAGAAAAATGTTTTATGACCCATTCATATACTTTTTTAATGCTTTATTAATTGTGGATTAACTTGAAGGAATAAACTGGGGGATCATCAGATACACTGCTTGTTTTAAGGTTTTATTCTTTGAGAGATTTTGAATTATTTTTACTGTATGATGAAGGGTTTAAGAATTTTTGCAAAGGCTTTTAGAAAGGAAATCCAAATATTACAAGCACCCTGTGAATTTTGCTTTCTTTTTGTCTGTGGCAATGCCCTATTGTAATTGTTCACTTTTATAACTTTCTTTTTGGCATTAATGCAAACATGTTTCTTAAACAGTACATGTGGATGGTATTTCTTAGCTGAGCATGGAGGTAATAGCTCTATCTTTATGTGTCATTTTTTTGATAATGTAGGCAATACTGGTGGAACTAGAATATGTTTCATATGGTCCTCACGGATGTTCTACCCACCTTCAACATGTTATTTTGCCACTACAGTACACTCAAAGCTACAATCAAACTCTCTCGTGGAAAAAGTGAGGCCTTGTTTACCCTTGTACAAGTTATAAATTGGGAAGATGAATCTGGTAGAGCCTGAAATGTAACATAGTAGTTTTTCTTTTAAGACTATATTTAGATATCTAGAAATAAGATGGGCCCTGAAAGTATTGAACACATGTAATGTTTTTGATTACCTTTGCCTTCCTAGCTTTCAATTCAATCTCACAAATCAACGGTACACACATTCAAATTTGTGCAGGGTGGGTGGAATCTGCAGTGTTCTTCCTGTACCAACACATCTGCTTTGCCATTTGGATGATCCAGTGAAGGTTATCGAGAGGTACTTATGAACCTGACATATTCTACACAGCTTAATAATTGTTGTTTCATATTGCCAAAAAATGTCAAACTTCCTAAGTCTCAACAAAAATGCTGCTTGCAGTTATGTGTTACCTCATGCAAAAGCAGGTGATATCATCGCCATTAGTGAAACACCATTGGCAATTATGCAAGGTATATTTTATGGACAGCTTTAACAATTCTAACTTTTTGTTAAACTGTTTTATCTATGAATAGTTTAGATATGAAAATCGAATGTCATCTTATTCATTAACAAGTGGTCTGCCTTAGTATTATTGTTTGGTTTCCACGGTTCCATAATAGCTGAAATTAATGTGAAAGGGTCTCTGCATTGCTTATACTTTAACAATTGGGATGCAGAGTTCAGCAATGATGATCAAAATATTAGTCTACATGTTTATATTATTTAGCTTGTACTAGAATGCTAAGTCACCACATTCGGCTGAATATCAACTTGAAATTCGAAATTCGTTGAATTTCAAAAAAAAAAAATGAAATTCGTTGAGATTCGAAATAAATTTGTGTTGTAACATTTTTTGTTTTTTTTTAAACTCATAAAAGTTTAAAACGTTTTTTGAAGGGTTTTTTTTTTAAAATGGCGGCAATTTTCTGCAACTCCTGCGTTTTTTCTGCAACTGCAACTCTGTGTGAATTTTTTTTAAAATACTTGGACGTCATCGCTGCAACCTACAACTCGTCCTGCAGCCTGGATGTCGTCGTTGCAGCCTGGAAGCCGCTGCTCGTGCCTCACTTGCGGCTGCAGATTCACGTCTTCAACATTGCAAGCCGTCGAAGGAGGCAGGTTTTAATTTTTTTTTTAAATTTAGGGTTAGTTTATTAGGTACCAAATGTAAACCATATCTTCCCTTCATAAATTTTATTATTTTATATGGCTTAGCGAACCATTTAATATGGCTTAGCCGCAGAGTGAAAAATTATAGTAGTTTATGTATCTTATTTTATTTAGCGTTTAATATTTTATTATTTAGTATTTTATTTACTTATTAATGTTTACAGTTTATGGTAAATTATATTATTATATATTTACAGTTTGCTTATTAATATTTTATTTTTTTATTTATACTAAATTTAATATCAATAATAAATATATAAAATTTATATTGATATTAATAAATTAATATTTAATAGATTTAAATATACTTATTAATCACTAATATTTAGATTTAAATAATTATATTTTGTGGATATAGTACTTATATTTATTAAATAAATAAATAACATAAGACGAATTTAATCCGAATTTTATACTTTTCGAATTTTTTCCTTGTCGAATTTCATTC
>VDFB02283544.1:0-38756 GCA_007258455.2 Sequoia sempervirens | reverse complement strand
CTTGTCTAGTATCATTAGGAGTCGTGTCTTCTTCTGAATGTGTAAACAAGTGATGCTTGCCAGTATAACCTTATAAATGACAAGTTTTGGTTAGAGGTGGATATGTGTATTTGTACATACGAATACGATATGTACAAGTACCCATAAGTACATTCATGTCGATACAAACGTATTAAGCAGATGGATATGCCATACCTATGTGTCGATATAAATGTATTTATGGATACTTATACATGTAGTATATATATACTGATATATATACAAATATACATAACCACGGCTAACAAGATAAATGTATTAGTATAAAGTTAAGTATTTCAATATATTCAATATTATATTAAAATATTAATATAATATAGTTTAAAATGTATATAATATTATTTAAATTGATAATTTAAATAATTATACATAAACTATATTATATAAGTATTTTAGTAGAATATACAAAATATATTTAAATAAAAGATTTGACAAAATCAAATGAAATAAAAAATTAAAACATTTCAAAGCACTTTTATTAAATGCGAATGCAAATCTGGGAAGAACTTAAAAATCGCGGATTTCATAAGAAAATCACGAATTGCATAGAAAACGCGGATTTTTCAAATGTATTCGTTGAAATGTTAATCTTCAAATATGAGCCTGCTTATATGCGCCATTTTTACTTTGAAAACTCTATTAAAATATTAAAGATTAACCAAAGCGAAATAAAGAAGAAAAAACGCGAAAATGCAGAAGGGAAAATGAAAAACGCGCAGAGAAATCGCTCGACTAGGGCCAGGCATCAGAAAATAAATGAGATATTTCTTGCTATGCGAAAAGAATGAAATTTGGACGCCATTTGAGCAAGGAAGAAGTCAGAAATGAAACTTGGCATTTAACCTAACTGTAAAAACGCGCCGGTTGAAAGTTGTCACAGTTTTAACAGTCTGAAACAAATTCGAATTAAAATGAACTTCTTGCTGTCATACATAGAGGTCGAAACCCTCACCAGATTGATACACGTTTTTAGTTTGAAACGTTCTTCAACCTGCTGGCAGTTCTGGCGCCATAGAAGGTGGAAATCAGTTTCAACATGAACCTATAAATAAACCTGCGTTTGGCATTCCTTCACACACGAATTTGTAGTCAGTTTCTTGAGCTGTGAGTAAACTTTATTAATACTGAGAGAAACCTTACACATTTTCTGAGAACAGTATATTACCAATTGCTGAGAGACATCCCCTGTTATTCTCTTCATCACTTGTAAGTTCACAGTAAGAAGTTGAGATTACTTTCAGCTATTGAAAGTGATTAATTTCTGAGGAAGAATTTGAGAATGGTCTGAGAGTGCTGAAAGTCTTTTGTTCAAGATTTTAGAAGCTGTAAACCCATTCAAGGTCATCCCTTAAAGGAAAAGGCAAATACCAGGCATGTTTCATTCTTCATGTTGTTGAGCATGTTTCTTGTTAAATAACTAAAAGAATAAAATGCTGAATGTACACATTAGGGAATTGCATTGAGTTCAATACTTCAGTTAAGATAAACAAAGAAATGATTCTATGTTGTATCATGTAAGTAAATTACTTAAAAGAAAGGCTAATGCATGTTCTAATCTATTGAAGAGTAAATTATATAAATTGGTAGACGGATTTACTAATCTATTGAAGAGTAAATTATATTAATTGGTAGACGGATGTACTAATCTATTGAAGAGTAAATTATATTAATTGGTAGACGGATTTACTGATCTGTTGAAGAGTAATTTGCATTATTGACTCCATATAAGGAGTGTATGTTTGAATATAGCTCTTTAAATACTAAGGAATGAAATGAGGGTATTTAATAAGTTACCGATCACAACTAGTTGAAGATTAACTTAGTCAAGTTATTAAAAGCTCCTAGGATGAGAAAGTCCTGTATAACGGAGTTAGTTGTGAGTACTTGTTAAATTGTTCTCCATTCTAGTAGTTAGATTGTTGTAGGAAGTCTAGGGTACGGACTACCCCGATAGACCAACCTACGCGTAGGGTAAGATAGCCTCAAGTCAAGTTGAACCTGGCTAGTGTATGTGACAAATGACCTATGTTCTTCATTGAACGTAACACTTTGGCCAAAGTAGTGTAAGGAACCATTTAGTTGTTGTACTACACTGTCAGATCACCGTGATTCCGAAATACAACCTAGTTTGTGATTTGCCGTTAGCACGAAAACTAGTTTTGTAGAATCACAGCACTATGTCCAGTTGGTAGTCGTTAAGGGTTACCCAACCAATCTCTTCTTCGAAGGGAGGGTCGTTCATTGCAAAATGATCGTGCGGGGGACCGCATTATAAGTCCGTGGATGGCGGAAAAACGCCCGAGTGATGTTTCTCCTCCTCAGCAAGCGGCCGATGTACCAAGATTTGAAAGGACGGATTCCTAGACCTTCTTACTACTATTTGTTCTAAAGCTCATTGGAGCTATGTTAGTTAAGGTACGTATTCTTGTTTCATGTACTTGTGAAGTTATTATATTGAAATGGAATCTTTGTTGTATATTAATATGGCAATTTGTTCATGTTTTGTCAATAAAGAAAAAGAAAAATTCTATTGCAATGACATGATTAACTCGTTTACATACTTGTAGGATGTAAATTATGAAAATTTTAATTTTACCGAAGGGTCGGGCTGTTACAGTTTTGCATTTGCTGGTTAGGGTTTGGCTGAAGTAGAAATCTGCTCATACGTCTTTGCATGAATTTTTGTTGGTTCTGGGTACTTTACATATGGCTACCTCATCCTAGGGCGCCCCTCTTTGGTGAGTTCCAGATTTTATTATTGAGTGTATGATTTTATCTTCTCAAAATCGCCCTTCTCCTTGGCCGTACCATTATGGGCTGTCTTGGGAAGTGTGCCAAAAAATAATCACAGTTTGTCAGTAGTTTCTCAATCTTGATTTCATTGTCAGCTTCCTAGCTCTCGTTTGCATCAGGTTTCAAGTGATTTAGTTGGGTTTTGAGTGAGTTATGAGCTTTTTAGTGGGTTACTGTGTTGCTGGTTGGTGTTTCCAGAATTGCTGATTTTATATCAGACTTCCAGAAGTTCAGTTCAAGCATTGTTTTATCAATATTGTGAAGTCAAATAAGTGGGAACAACATTCTATCAGTTGTTGCTTTGGTTTAACAGTTTGTAACACTTTGTAATCTGTAGATTGTGCATTGTAAGGCTGTTAATAGTAGTACTATTTTAGTCACTTTTATATTCTGCAATTACTAGTTTTAGAACAGCAAACCTAATAATCTTTGGACGGTTTACCGCCAGAGATGGGTAAATGAACTACACACTTAAAGTTCTTGGATGGTATTCCGCCAAGAAGGGAATTAAAGCTTTGCACTTCTTACATTGTATTCGCTCTCGCTGAATAAGTGGTAGAGCTTTCTTTCAGCATTGTATTTACTTTTGTTACTCCGCCAGATGTTCGCTACTTGCCCTACTTGGGTCTGAAAGCACATCCGTGGTGTTGAGTCTTTCAGCATTGTATTTACTTTCTGTTACTCCGTCATATGGTAGCTACTTACCCTACTCGGGTCGGAAAGCACATTCTTGGCGTTGAGTCTTTCTTTAATTGCTGGTTATGATTTGAGCTAACCTTTAACGGGTACTTGGTGCTTTGTGTTCTTCAAAGTTTGAAAAAATTTGGGTCAAAATTGGTTCGGTTCTTTACATAATTTGAAGTCAATTAGGGAAGTTGTGGATGTTGATGATAAATGCAGCTTCGTACGATTCCTTCCAGCCTATCAAATTAAATGCTAGCTTCCAGCTATTTAATTTATATGTTGTTATGAGAAGAAGCGCCTTACTTCATTTAATTGTTTATCATATCTTAGCCGACTTGATAATTGAATTATTTAATTTGTAATTTATTCTCCTTGTGGCTGACTTTGTTCTTGAACAGGTGCGACCTCTCCCAAGCAATGTATAAATACAAGATCATTTGTTCTCATTTACTCATCAAGCAAGTTCGATTCATTCATATATTCAAGTGCGAATTTTATCTTAGAGCAGATTGCGATTTCCTCCAAGAGCGATTTCCTTCAAGAGCAGGTCGGAGTTCTTCCAAGAGCAGATTTTGATATATAAGGAGAGCAGATTGTAATCTGTATTTTGCATCTAGAGTCGGTACTCTTACTTGGCCTTGAGTTCAGCCTTATAGTACAAGACAGTGTTGATTCTTGAATAATATATATGTGATATATTGTTGCTAGGTTTTTCTCCCTCAAGAGAAGGGTTTTCCCAGGGTATCTGTTGTGTTATTGTGTCTGATTTTTGAATTAAATTTTGTACATTAATTTGATCACTAAATTTAACATGGTATCAGAGCGGGTTTGAGAGGATCGTGATCAGATTTGTTCCTAAACAGCGATACTCTATTCTCTTCTTTGTTCATTTTCTACATTAGTCAAGATGGTGAACGGTTTGAAGATTAAGGATAGACTCGAGGGAGCATCAAACTTCACATCATGGAGATTTAGGATCATGCTTACCTTGCGTGAAAATGACTTGGGTGAGTTTGTGGAGTCCAGAGTTCCTGAACCTGAGGAAGAAGAAGAGAAGTTGCAGTGGGTGAAGAAAGATATTAAGGCAATGAAGATATTGGTTGATTTCGTTAAGGATCATATTGTTCCTATCGTCTCTAAGTTGAAGACAACAAGAGATATGTTCAAAACATTGGAAGAAATGTACGAAATCAACAATACTAGCCGAGCACTTGCACTGAAGCAACAACTACACCATGTGAAGATGGCGAAAGGAGAATCAATGATTGCATACTTCATGAGGATTTCAGATTTGAGAGATCAGCTCTCGACAATCGGGCATATGGTTGATGACAAAGACTTGATTATGCTTGCTCTAAATGGTCTACCTTTGTCTTGGGAATCCTACATTCAGGGAATCAGTGCAAGATCAAAATTGCCTAAGTTTGATCACCTAAGATCAGATTGCATTCAAAAAGAATCAAGGTTGTTGGCAAGAGGCATTGGTCAAAGTTCAAAGAATGAAGACATTCATGTTTTCACCTCCCATGCTTCAAAGAAGAAAGGAAAAGATGGAAGGAAAGGATTCTTCAAGAGGAATCAAGATAAGGGAAATGATGATACCTCTCCGCAGAAGGATTCATGTGAATACTTGTTCTATTCAGCTCTATCAAGCAATGTACCTACAGACACCAGCACTTGGCTGATTGACAGTGGTGCTTCTCAACACATCACTGGATTTAAGAAGCACTTATCAAGTTTGATGGAGAAAGAATTTTCTAAACAAGTCATTATCGGAGATGATGTTGGCTATTCTGTGAAAGGGGTTGGAACCTGTACTCTACATTTGGATTATGGCATTACACTTCAATTGAGAGATGTTCTATATGTCCCAAGAATCAAGCGTAATCTTATTTCTATTTCAGCACTAGAAGATGAAGGATATCAAGTTGCCTTCTCCAAAGGAAAAGTTCTTGTGTGGATGGACAATTCCAGTTTCAAGGAAGCTCAAGTAATTAGTGTTAGACATGAAAGCCTCTATAGGCTATGTACGCGTCCTCTTCAAGCATTAGTTCATGATTCTTCAAGTCTATGTGATCTATGGCATCGAAGATTGGTGCACCTCCACTTCCGAGCCTTACCTATCATGGAGAAGATGGTCACAGGACTTCCCAAGTTCAATCAGGAGCATGAAGGAACTTGCAAGGGATGCGCTATGGGTAAGAATTCAAAAGCCCCTTTCCACAGTAGAGAAAATAGATCTAAGTGTATTTTAGACCTTATTCATTCTGATTTATGTGGACCTATGTTTGTTCCTTCCTCGAGTGGTTTCTTGTATTATGTTCTTTTCATTGATGATCACTCTAGAAAGACTTGGATTTATTTTTTGAAAACTAAAGAGTCTGAGGAAGTGCTAGGAAGGTTTAAGGAGTTCAAGCCTTGATAGAGAATCTTTCTAGTAAAAATCAAAGTCCTCAGATCAGATAATGGTGGAGAATACACCTCTGGCAGCTTTAGGGATTTTTGTATTGATGCAGGGATTAAGAGGGAGTTTCATGTCCCCTATAATCCTCAACAGAATGGTGTTGCAGAGAGAAAGAACAGGACAATTGTGGAAGCAACAAAAGCCATGATTCATGACCAGGATCTGCAAACTTTCTTATGGGCAGAAGCCTCCAGAACTGCAGCATACGTACAGAATAGAAGTCCTCACAAGATCTTGGAGAATATGACTCCGGAAGAAGCCTTTATAGGGGAGAAGTCGGAGGTTAGTCATTTGAGGATCTTTGGATGTCCTGTCTATGTTCATGTTCCAAAAGAGAAGAGAACTAAGTTGGAGCCTTCTAGCAAGAAGGGAATCTTTGTGGGCTACAGTGAAACATCAAAAGCCTACAGGATATACATTCCAGGACAAAAATTGATCAAGATCAGTAGGGATGTCACATTCGAGGAAGATGTTGCATTCAGGAGATCCAGGGGCATTCATATGGAGATCGATAATGAAGAGTCTCCTCAGGGTATGGAAGTTGACCATACTCCTGAGATTGAGAGGGAGACTTCAGAACCAAAAGAAGATGTTGATCCAGTTGAGCCCTTGGAACCTACTGATGGGCCTACCGATATTGTACTTAGAAGAAAGAGACCTCTTTGGGCTAGACAAACTATGCAAGAGGCTGAGAGATTTGCAGCTCCTAGAGGTACATTTAGTGAAAGTAAAAGGCCACATAAGTTCTCCAGTTATGTTGCCTTGATGAGTCAGATTATTTAGTCTGAGCCTTCTAGTGTGGAGGAAGCTTCTAGTCAACAAGTTTGGAAAGATGCTATGATAGAAGAGTACCAATCAATTCCCAAGAATGATGTTTGGGACATTGTTCCTAGACCCGAAGGCAAGTCTATGGTATCTTCGAAATGGCTCTTCAAGATTAAGCATGCAGCTGATGGGAGCAGAAAGAAGTACAAGGCAAGATTTGTGGCTCGTGGTTTTTCACAGAAAGAGGGAGTTGATTATGAAGAAACATTTGCTCCTATTGCTCACTACACTTCTGTTAGGACCATCATTGCCATTGTTGCATCTAGAGGATGGAAGATTCATCAAATGGATGTGAAGACAGCTTTTATAAATGGTGTGATAGAGGAAGAAGTTTACATCGAGTAACCTGATGGGTTCGAGGTACATGGAAAGGAGTCTCATGTTTGCAAGCTGAAGAAGGCCTTGTATGGTCTTAAGTAGGCTCCTCGTGCATGGTTTGAAAGGATTGATCATTACCTGTCAAGTTTGGGCTTCTTGAAGAATGATGCTAACTCTAATCTATAGTTTAAGGTAATTGATGGTGATGCATTGATTTTGGTTTTATATGTTGATGATTTGATCCTTACTGGAGAAGATCACCTAATTCTCAAGTGTAAGAAGGAGTTGGCTTCTAAATTTGAGATGAAGGACCTTGGGCTCATGCATTACTTCCTTGGCTTAGAAGTCTGGCAAAAACCAGATGAGATGATTTGAGTCAAGGGAAGTACACCATTGATGTACTTAAGAGGTTTGCTATGATGGATTGCAAATCCATGTCTACACCCATGGAGACCAACCTACATAAATTGGAGGCTGTAGCTAGTTCAGATTTGGTGGATACTACATTGTATAGACCGCTGATTGGGTCCTTGATGTATCTACTTAACACTAGACCTAATATCTATTATGATGTGAGTGCATTGAGTCAGTTTATGTGTGAACCGAGACAGATACATCTTGTTGCAACTAAACATATCCTGAGATACTTACATGGCACAGTTGGATATGGGTTGAGATATACTTCAAATACTGACTTGGAGTTACATGGTTATACTAATTCTGATTGGGAAGGATGTGTTTCAGATCGGAAGAGTACTTCTAGTTGTTGCTTCAGTTTGGGTTCTGCTATGATATCCTAGTGCAGCAGGAAGCAGTCATCTGTGGCATTGAGTACAGTAGAGGCAGAATATATTGCAGCTTGTATGGCAGCTCGAGAAGCAGTATGGCTTCATAAGCTCCCTGCAGGATTGTTTGGACAATCAATGGAGCCTGTTGTGACCTTTTTCACACATCGCCCCATTGCAAATGGGGACCCCCTAATTTTTGCTTTGTTCCGAACTTTTGGCTTGATTTTAGTTTGTTTTTCTGGTTGTCTCTCGCTTTTTTTGTTTATCTTTTTGGGGATGTGCCCGTCTGGATTGAAATTTTGGCCAAGTTGGTAGAATTAGGGTTTTGAACTTTCAAACCAATTTGTGATCAAATGAGGTTAATTAATTGAAAACAGAGATTAACATTCTTGTCAGTATGCTTCCAACAGGCTCTCAGCAAAATTTCATCAAATTCCGCCAACTTACTATTTTTAGCAAGTGTGCAATTTAGGGTATTCCGTTAGCATTCTTGAAATTTCGACAGTCACACTACATCCAGAGCACATCAAGCTACTCACTGGCAAAATTTGAGTTGAAACGGACAACTTACTATTTTTGGCAGTTCATCTTCGGGTGTAAATTTCAAGGTCTATATGTAGAGTTTTTCAGCGCATGTCTGGAGATTCCTTCTGGGTTTTCAGAGACCTTCACGATAGTGTAACATGCAAAGCGAGATAATAAATTTCAGAGTTCAGCCTTCCGAGGCTATTTTTAGGGTTTGCATGTCAGAGTTTTCTTTGCATGTCTGGAGATTCCTTATGGGTTTTTCGAGAGCTTCGCGGTGATGTGACATGCAAACGGAGATAATCACTTATTCAGGAACTTACTATTTTTAGCAGATGCATTCCGGCAACTGCTTCCTAGCACTTTAGAATCACAAACTGATCGCAATGCAACAGAAACGAGAACAAACGAAGGTCGTTTGATATACATGCAAGCCAAATTAGGGTTTCCAGCTTCAGGACCCAAAAAGAGGGGTAAAATGCCAGAATTTTCGAAAACCGGTATATCCCACTGCGTTCAGCATCTTTCAAGCTATCCACCGGAAAAATTTGAAGGCAAACGGAGCACTTACTATTTATAGTAAGGCGTTCCAGAAACTGGCTAAAAATAGTAAGTCAACAGCAGGCGCCAGGGTAAACAAGCAGGTCACCCCTTGAGGATCACGACATTCAAATTTCAAGTCAAACGGAGTTGTGGAGACCTCAGAAACAAACAGTTGCTATAAATAGTAAACCACCTCCAGAAACATGCCAATAATAGCAAGTTAGCACGAGGCGTCAGTATGAACAGGTCAAGCAGGTAATGAGGACCCCATGGCGCGAATTTCAGGTCAAACGGAGTTGCAGAGGATGGAAAATTAAGCACTTACTATTTTTAGTAGGCTTGGGCAGAAAAATTAGGGTTTCCTAAAATCAAGGGTGGAACACAAAAGTCAGGCAGAAGTAGCATCTGGCCACGACCACCACACTTCAGGCATTCAGCACACGAAATTTGAAGACATTCTGAGCAATTACTATTTTTAGAAAGTTGCTAAAAATAGCAGGTGCGTGCAAGCGTCAGATGCCAGCAGCTCAATCATGTCACGAGGATCAGGGCAAAACGAAATTCAAGCCTTCCGGAGCCTGAAATCAGCTTAAAATGCGAAATTTGGGAAACTTTCTAAAAATAGAAAATTAGGGCAAGCCAGGGCTAACATGAACAAATCGTTCCGAGTCAGGAGAAACTATAAAGAGTTCACTAAGCCTGAGAAATTTCAAGTCCGGCCAGTGAATTCACCTTAAGAAGCTGAAGATGGATGAAAACTTTGCTAAGGCATGAAAAATGGAAGCTTGCCTAGGGAAATGCGCCCAAGCTTGAGAAGATAAGGGAGCCTAAAATTTGCCTAAGTATT
Source organism: Sequoia sempervirens (assembly GCA_007258455.2). Lineage (NCBI taxonomy): Eukaryota > Viridiplantae > Streptophyta > Pinopsida > Cupressales > Cupressaceae > Sequoia > Sequoia sempervirens. Next base: position 28,930 of record VDFB02283544.1, on the reverse strand, counting down.
TCAAATTTGAAGTAAAGGCCTTCAAATGCGCCCTTGAAGCTAGAGGAGGCTGGAAAAGTTTGAGTATGGTGAAATTTGAAGTTCCACCCCTTGAGTGTGCCTTGACTCACAAGAGGCTCCAAGAAATTTGTCTAAGCGTGCAAAATGAAAGCTCCATGGTAAAATGCGCCCTTGAAGCTAAAGTTGAGAAGAGTGGCTTGAAATTTGTCTAAGTCCTTGAAATTAGGAGGCATGGAGAAATGCGCCCTTGAGGTTGAAAATTGATAGAGAAATATTCTAAGTGCTTTAAAATGAAAGCCCACAGGTCAATTTGCGCCCCACTTGAAGAATGAAATAGCGAAGTCCTCTAAGGAGTAAAAATTGAAAGTTCCAGCTATGATTTGCGCCCTTGCTAGAAGATGGGACTCCAAAATATTCAAGTGTTCAAAACTGAAAGCAGGACCTCTTATTTGCGCCTGGACTAGTGGGAGGAATTTGAAATATTCTAAGTCTTCGAAATTTAAAGAAGACCCCTCAAAAAGCAGCTTGACTTGTGGAAGGTTGAAGAAAATTGTCTAAGGCATTCAAATTTGAAGTAACCCCTCTTATTTGCGCCCAAGAAGAAGAAAAGCCTTGAAAATATTCTAAGTCATAAAGATTGAGAGTTCAACATGCTATATGCGCCCTTTGACCTAGAGGACTTCAAAATGTTTTAAGTGACAAAATTGGAAGCTCAGGGTATGATATGCGCCTGGCTAGGAAGAGGACTTGGAAAACATCCTAAGGTGCAAAAGTTGAAGGCTCACCCTTGGGATGCGCCTAGAATAAGAAGAGAGGATGAAAAATTTTCTAAGTATGAAAACTTTAAGTCCCCACCCCTAAATGCGCCCCTCATGGGAACATCAATTAGAAAAAAAATTCTAAGTTTTCAAACTGAAAGCAAGCCCCTCCAAATGCGCCTAGAAGAGAGAGAGGACTTGAAGAATATTCAAAGGCGTTGAGGACATGTGAAGACCAAGCATCAAGGCGTTGAATCCATGCAAGGAGGAAAAGGACAAAGTATGCCCAATTGAAGTGTCAAAATTTAAAGCTTGACCCCCTTGTTGGCGCCCAGGGTGAGTGGAGAATCTAGGCGTGGAAATTTGAAGCTAGACCCCCCTTTGTGCGCCTTGAATATGTGAGGATGATTTTTTTCTTTTGAAATTAGAAATGTTTCTAAGTGGGGGAAAATTTAAAAGTGGACTCCTCTATGGGCGCCTAGAAGTTAAATTTAAAAATATATGAGGAGTGTTTGGATTTGAAGCTGGACTCACTTTGTGCGCCCAAGGAGTGGGGGATGATGAAGAATATTTCAAGGCGTTGGAAATTCTTTACTAAAATTTTGAAATTTAAAATGCCTCCTATCAAATGTGCCTAGACTTGAGTGATGAGGTGATATTTTCAAGAGAAGGGAAGCCTAAGTTTGATGGAGAAAATGAAATCTTCGGAGGCAGGGATAAAATTGATGATAAATGAGAGGATGCCAGCTTCACAGGATGGATAAAAAATTTCAAGTTGGAGCAACAAGATACTCACAGGGATGTGAAGACTGGAATAAATTGATGAGAAATTATTTTTCTAAGGTTCAAAATTCAAGAAAAATTAAATGAACCCGTTCATTGTATACCCATGAATTCGACAAGTTCTAAAAGAGATTTTCTTCTAGGTATTGAGGATTGTCGATGAGGAATGGATTTTAAGGTCTTCCATAGCTTGCCAAGGATTCTGAGGTGAAGATTTTAAATGGGCACCAGGTTGGTGAATTTCCTAAGGAAAATTTGAAAAAATTTCTAAGGCAAGAAAGGAAAAAGATGTTGAAATAGGTTGCCTTTACGGATGAATTTGAAGTTGGGCACTTGGATAATTTTTGATCAAATTCCTGATGAAAGCATTTTTCTAGAAGCCTGAGTTGGATAAAATATTAGAGTGAAGTATGCCCAAGCAGAATACAAGATGGGTTGGAAATTTGGCTAAGGCATGAAGAATTTGGGGATGAAGTTGGTTAGAGGAAAAACGATGAACCCTATCATATGAAGAGAAATGTTCTGGAGATCACTCAAACCTCAAAGATCGGAGCATGAAAATCAGGTAAGTAAAGTGAATTCATATTACGAAGTGTTCTGATGCTCTTCTCCTTGCTTGTTTTGCAGGAGGAACGTTGAGACTAAACAGTGGTGACTTGGGGAGATTAGGCGAACACTTGGAGAAAATGGCTAAGTGTTGAGACTTCGTATGTGCCCAACTCAAGTGACAATGAAGAAATGTTTTCAAAACTCAAGATGGAGAAAAGAGTGGAAGCCCGAGCAAAGTTGAAGAACAACATCAAGGAGGAAAATCATCGTCGAGCAAGAGAAAGAAGTTGCAGACTTGAAGTTCCAGATTGAGAACATGCCTGCCATACCAGTCCAAGAAATTGAAGCAGTAATGATCAAATTCATCCGGTTTGCAGTTAGGAAGCAGATCAAGAATAGTGTGAACGCATCTATGAACAAGAATCTTCTAGAGGATGATGGACATTAATGGCTCATTTATTACCCCACTCCTCTTGGTGGCGGTTTTTAGGGTGAATCTTGTTTAGGGCTGAGGTGGCACGATCTGGGCCATCCAGCCAATTGTAATCTAAGCAGTCCGTTGGACTTAGCCAGTGTTACATCCCAAATTGAGACGTTACAATTTACCATTACTAGATAGAGTAAATGTGAATTTTGAAGGTAAATTAATGATGCTTGTACCTCGTTTTCAATATGAATGTTGTTTCATTTGATGTTATTTTTGGTGAAATACTGCATAAAGGAGAATAGAGGTTATTGATTTATGAATAATCTAACTTTTGAAATGTTTCATGTATTTTGCTTTGTTTTGAGCAAATAACTTCCGTTGTCGTGACATGGCATGCAGGAAGCAGGTTCGTACCTCGAGACAGAGGAGAGATATCACTCGGGGAAGAACTTGGTCGGGTAAACAGTAATGGATACCAACTGGACATACACACACAAGCCTTAGAACTGAGTAAGCTAAGTCATTGTTTTGGTTAAAGGTAAGTCATCTGTAGGCTTGTCTAGTATCATTAGGAGTCGTGTCTTCTTCTGAATGTGTGAACAAGTGATGCTTGCCAATATAACCTTATAAATGATAAGTTCTGGTTAGAGGTGGATATGTGTATTTGTACATACGAATACGATATGTACAAATACCCATAAGTACATTCATGTCGATACAAACGTATTAAGCAGATGGATATGCCATACGTATGTGTCGATATAAATGTATTTATGGATACTTATACATGTAGTATATATATACTGATATATATACAAATATACATAACCACGGCTAACAAGATAAATGTATTAGTATAATGTTAAGTATTTCAATATATTTAATATTATATTAAAATATTAATATAATATAGTTTAAAATGTATATAATATTATTTAAATTGATAATTTAAATAATTATGCATAAACTATATTATATAAGTATTTTAATAGAATAAACAAATATATTAAAATAAAAGATTTGTCAAAATCAAATGAAATAAAAAATTAAAACATTTCAAAGCACTTTTATTAAATGCGAATGCAAATCTGGGAAGAACTTAAAAATCGCGGATTTCATAAGAAAATCACGAATTGCATAGAAAACGCGGATTTTTCAAATATATTCGTTGAAATGTTAATCTTCAAATATGAGCCTGCATATATGCGCCATTTTTACTTTGAAAACTCTATTAAAATATTAAAGATTAACCAAAGCGAAATAAAGAAGAAAAAACGCGAAAATGTAGAAGGGAAAATGAAAAACGCGCAGAGAAATCGCGCGACTAGGGCCAGGCGTCAGAAAATAAATGAGATATTTCTTGCTATGCGAAAAGAATGAAATTTGGACGCCATTTGAGCAAGGAAGAAGTCGAATGAAACTTGGTGATTTAACCTAACTCAGAAAAACGCCGGCTGAAAGTTATCACAGCTTTAACAAATTAAACAAAATCTAATTAAACGGAACCCCTTTGCTGTCATAATATAGAGGATCTAAACCCTCAACGATTGATAATACACGTTTTTAGTTTGAAACGTTCTTCAACCTGCTGGCAGTTCTGGCGCCATAGAAGGTGGAAATCAGTTTCAACATGAACCTATAAATAAACCTGCGTTTGGCATTCCTTCACACACGAATTTGTAGTCAGTTTCTTGAGCTGTGAGTAAACTTTATTAATACTGAGAGAAACCTTACACATTTTCTGAGAACAGTATATTACCAATTGCTGAGAGACATCCCCTGTTATTCTCTTCATCACTTGTAAGTTCACAGTAAGAAGTTGAGATTACTTTCAGCTATTGAAAGTGATTAATTTCTGAGGAAGAATTTGAGAATGGTCTGAGAGTGCTGAAAGTCTTTTGTTCAAGATTTTAGGAGCTGTAAACCCATTCAAGGTCATCCCTTAAAGGAAAAGGCGAATACCAGGCATGTTTCATTCTTCATGTTGTTAAGCATACTTCTTGTTAAATAACTAAAAGAATAAAATGCTGAATGTACACATTAGGGAATTGCATTGAGTTCAATACCTCAGTTAAGATAAACAAAGAAATGATTCTATGTTGTATCATGTAAGTAAATTACTTAAAAGAAAGGCTAATGCATGTTCTAATCTATTGAAGAGTAAATTATATAAATTGGTAGACGGATTTACTAATCTATTGAAGAGTAAATTATATTAATTAGTAGACGGATTTACCGATCTATTGAAGAGTAAATTATATTAATTGGTAGACGGATTTACTGATCTGTTGAAGAGTAATTTGCATTATTGACTCCATATAAGGAGTGTATGTTTGAATATAGCTATTTAAATACTAAGGAATGAAATGAGGGTATTTAATAAGTTACCGATCACAACTAGTTGAAGATTAACTTAGTCAAGTTATTAAAAGCTGCTAGGATGAGAAAGTCCCGTATAAGGGAGTTAGTTGTGAGTACTTGTTAAATTGTCTCCATTCTTGTAGTTAGTTTGTTGTAGAAGCTCCGAAAGCGGACTACTCCGGAGCAGACCAATCCCACGCCAGAGGGTGATGCGACCAAGCCAGTTGAACCTGGCTAGTGAATGTGACATATGACCTATGTTCTTCATTGAACGTAAACACTTTGGCCAAAGTAGTGTAAGGAACCATTTAGCGTAATTACACCGCCGATCACCGCGATCAACAACCCGAAGTTTGTGATTCGCCAGCGTTCAAAACTAGTTTTCGTAATCACAACACTATGCCGTCCATTGGTAGTCGCGAGCGGGTTAACAAACCACCCTCTTCATGGAGGGCCGTTTCATTGCAAAATGATCGTATGTAAATCGCATTTATAAGTCCGTGGTTGGCGGAAAAGTGTTTGAGTGATGTTTCTCCTCCCCAGCAAGCGGCCGATGTACCAAGATTTGAAAGGACGGATTCCTAGACCTTCTTACTACTATTTGTTCTAAAGCTCATTGGAGCTATGTTAGTTAAGGTACGTATTCTTGTTTCATGTACTTGTGAAGTTATTATATTGAAATGGAATCTTTGTTGTATATTAATATGGCAATTTGTTCATGTTTTGTCAATAAAGAAAAAGAAAAATTCTATTGCAATGACATGATTAACTCGTTTACATACTTGTAGGATGTAAATTATGAAAATTTTAATTTTACCGAAGGGTCGGGTTGTTACATGTGGTATCAGAGCCTAGGTTTAAAACACTAGGAACCTATGAGCTCATTACGCAACAATGCGTAAACCTTGTCAGAAGATAAAGGTTGAAAAGTTCTTGTGCCACAATGGCAAAAGGAATAGAACTGAGAGGAAGAAGTGAAAGCAAGATGAAACTCCTAGTAGCTCGATAAGTTGGGGTGAGTTAAGAGTTATTCCTAGAGTAGGAACTCCTAAAACAACAATTTATGATAATACTTAGGATTGCAGAAGATTATGCAATCAAGTTATGAAGAAAGGTTAGGAGGAGTAACCGGTGTATACCTTTATCCAACGAAATAGATTTATGACTCTAAGGCAACCAAAAGGAATAAGATAACCCTTGTTGTAATAGTAAACTATAGTTGCAGAGAGTCAGGAATTTTTGGATTTAGTGAAAACACTACGAATCTTTGTATATGCAGTGTCAACATAAATGAAATTGAATAAGGAAATCAACGAAGGAAGTACCCACGGGAGTTGGAGAACTCTTGACATTAAGCTAATTCTTAAGTAAAGATAGGAGCTTGCAAGGAAAAAGAGTTAGTACCTTAGAGATAAGAGAAAAGACCAGAATGGTCCGAATTATTTAACCAATAAAGTGGACAGGGTTCCACTGACCAAAATCAATTAGATTATTGGAGTTTGATATTAAAAAGACCAAACAACTTTGGTATCTTAGAAGTTAAAAGTGAGGAAGATTCCAAGCATTGGAATTATGCCACTTGAAAAGTGACTGAATAATAAAGAAGCTTGAAGTGGTAAGTCAGGACGGTTTTACCAGAGGTTTAACAAAGATAGGTTTAACAAAGATTGGTTAGAGTATAAGCTAAACTCACCTTCATGTTTGTGAAAGCCAAACTTTTGATTAGAATGTTCCAAACGGAAAGGGAATACAAGTTTTGTACCCTTCGCCAAAGGGATGTTGAAAAGAGAATTGGATTAATGAAGTGACTCGTAAGTTGCTGATTATTCATTAGATCTAATGTGGGATAGAAATCAATGACAAATTTAACTTTGGAAAAAGTATATTTGAGATATGTCTCGAGACAAGATAAAGGCAATGTAAAGCCAACAGTAGGGAATGACAAATCCTTACAAAAGAAGCAAGAGTTTGCTGGGAGTTCAGTTTTGAGTAGATCAAAAGCTGTGGAAACTCTAAGGGGGAAAGGAAAAGAGTAGGGTTGACTCAAGTTTAGTACCCCATTCAACAAAAGAACGTAAGTATGTTCTTAGTTTAGAAGAACTAATGTCTTCTTCGCAAGTCATGATGACAAATAAGTCATACAATTTATAGACCAAGAAAAGAAGTATTGGGATCTTCGGAGAAAACAAACCCATACTTAGGATTATTTGATCGAAAGATCAAACGATATTATCATATGATATCCACAAGGAAAAAGGTATTGAGAATTCTGGAGAAAGATAATCGGAAAGGTCTAAGATTATTACCTATTATCATCTCGTACCTTATATTTAGTTGATTGGAAGAATCAAATGAAATTATCATTTGATGCCTAGGAAAAAGGATAGGCAGATATTTAATCATGATAAGAAAGGCCGCCTATTAGATTGGCAAGGAAAGCTTTAAGATACTCATGACTGAAAGAAAGTGTGTCTCTACATTCATATACACCTTATTTAAGGAAAAGTAGATAAAAACGATATTTCAATAAAGAAATATATTTTCACATCATGAAAACGAATTGAAACTGTAAGCTTATTGTGCTATGAAACCCGAGGATGAAAAGGTTTAACCATAAGCCATAGAAATGGAATGGAAAATATGGTAGGATGTGATGCTATACAATGCATCAATTGACTTTACATGGCTGATCACTTGATCACCATCTCTTTAATGAAACCCTAGGTTTGTAATAACCTAATGGGAACAAGAAGTTCATTCGAATGAAGAGAAAGATCTAAGGATAAGATCTAACCCATTTAGTTGAGTTAAATAAATGACTGCTCTCTAATGCCTTGTAGTTGGAATAAATCTACTTGGTTGAGTTGTACTTTCGGTCTTGACAGAGATATATAGAGGTAGAGAAACCTATAATATCAGACTGTACAGCGATTGAGAATTTAAGAGTTGGAAGGGAATATTGGGATTGTGATTCACCAATGGAAATGTGTATATCACTTGAATTTATGAGATTCTATGAGTGGAAACAAAGGTAGAATACTTGGTGAGTTAAAGAAGCTACTTTACACTCCAGGAAAGAAGTCATCGTGTTGACTAGAACGTTGTTGAGTGGCTCTTATATTAAAGAGAAAACACTCTCAAAAGGGAAACATCAATTGTTATATCGGAGCAATATAACAATTTTATGTGAAATAATGGGAAATTTTATTGAGTAAAGCACCGGGGATGTTACTTGAACTCAAAAGAATGTACTGAAATTGGAACTCTCCTATATGATTAAGAGAATCAATGGAACCAACGAGGAATGTTCTTGCTTGGTAACTAGGTAGGTAATTAAATTTACTATTAGCTAGGGATCAATATGACGGAACATGGATTAATACTCAAAATGAGTACCAAAATTATCGGGAAAATTTGATTGAGTTAAAAGATAGATAACATCTTTGAAAATAATCCAAGGACAGAAGAGATCCAAGATATGGATGTCCTAAGGAAAATGGGGTTTATCTCCGCAAAACTTATAACCATTATTATATGGGAATTAAAAATAGCGTGAGATCGTAAAATAGGTTTTCAATTAGTCAAAGGATAGACTATTATTGGATGTAAAAGAACCTATGTACCCAAATTTTGAAGAATTTGAAATAAAACAAGGAAACTAATGTCAGAGTTAGGGCATCGGAACAACAACAGGAATTGTTGGATGAGAAAACTACTGTAAACTTGGAAAGATAGAGTTCGAAGCTACACGGAATGTGGCAAGGTAATGACTAGTATACCGGGAAATGAAGACCAAATGTCATCATCGGTAAGTCATGTATACTCTCTTAAGATTCCAGAGGTAAAATGGTAGAACAAGAGACAGATCAATCTGTCTATGTTAGAATAACTGACATAATGTTCAAATAGACAAACTCATCCATGAAACCAACGTTTTTGTAAAACTTGACTTATAGGATATTTTATCCTAAATAATATATTGTGGAAAGTAGAGGCTTAGTAATTCTGAGAGGATATCTTAGTTTAAGCAATAGTGATAAGGTTGTATAAACCCTGATCAAACTACAGAACATTCAACGGATCGAATGTGCAGTATATTATCATGTATAGTCAAAAAAAAGCAAAGATGGTAGAATAAGTCTTGAATGATTTATAAACTTCTAATATTGAAGTTTGGACCATTATATGATATAAAAGGTTAAAAACTCAATTAAGCTGAAAAGGGCTTAGAATTGAGTGAAACATAGACTTAATAAAATGTCAAAAAGGAGTAATAGATCGAAGTTATCAATGAAACTTTGAGATACAAAGCTCTCGTATGAAGCAGTATCAAGATTTGACAGGTGTCCAGGAGTAAAGTTGTGCTCTCGATGGACAAATAATCAAGTACAAGTACTATGTGGTAAGGATAATGAATGTATAAGTGGCGGAAGGACTCGGTTTATGAGTTTTCTAAAAGTGTAAATACCAAAAGCGAAGGATTGGACCCACGATGTAGTGTACAATACATCGACTTTCCTTTTCTATTTGGATTATACTAAGGATAAATTCATGAAGCAATGATTTCCGATCACTGTGTGTTTGGTGTGATATATAGTTACTATTATAACTCGGATGTGTATATGTGTTAAAACTCTTTGGGAGAGTAAGTATGTATGAGGCATACAAGATTTCCCTATGCGATAGTGTAAACACTCGAAGAAAGTTCCAGGAAGGACAAGATTGATACATAGGTTGAATGTTTTATAAATCTTACGTATTTTGTAAATCATAAGTAACACTTTACTTGACTTTAACTATATGTTAAAAAGCTATACCTCATCGAGGACGATGATTCACAAGGGGGGAAGTATGTTACATCCCAAATTGAGACGTTACAATTTACCATTACTAGATAGAGTAAATGTGAATTTTGAAGGTAAATTAATGATGCTTGTACCTCGTTTTCAATATGAATGTTGTTTCATTTGATGTTATTTTTGGTGAAATACTGCATAAAGGAGAATAGAGGTTATTGATTTATGAATAATCTAACTTTTGAAATGTTTCATGTATTTTGCTTTGTTTTGAGCAAATAACTTCCGTTGTCGTGACATGGCATGCAGGAAGCAGGTTCGTACCTCGAGACAGAGGAGAGATATCACTCGGGGAAGAACTTGGTCGGGTAAACAGTAATGGATACCAACTGGACATACACACACAAGCCTTAGAACTGAGTAAGCTAAGTCATTGTTTTGGTTAAAGGTAAGTCATCTGTAGGCTTGTCTAGTATCATTAGGAGTCGTGTCTTCTTCTGAATGTGTAAACAAGTGATGCTTGCCAGTATAACCTTATAAATGATAAGTTCTGGTTAGAGGTGGATATGTGTATATACGAATACGATATGTACAAGTACCCATAAGTACATTCATGTCGATACAAACGTATTAAGCAGATGGATATGCCATACGTATGTGTCAATATAAATGTATTTATGGATACTTATACATGTAGTATATATATATACTGATATATATATATACAAATATACATACCCACGGCTAACGAGATAAATGAATTGTAATGATATCTTGCCTCTGAAATTATACGAATACATATATATTAATTTACATGTTTAACGTATAATGTAAATGAATATATGTGTATTAGTATAATGTTAAGTATTTCAATATATTTAATATTATATATAATATAGTTTAAAATGTATATAATATTATTTAAATTGATAATTTAAATAATTATGCATAAACTATATTATATAAGTATTTTAATAGAATAAACAAATATATCTAAATAAAAGATTTGTCAAAATCAAATGAAATAAAAATTAAAACATTTCAAAGCACTTTTATTAAATGCGAATGCAAATCTGGGAAGAAATTAAAAATCGCGGATTTCATAAAAATCGCGAATTGAGTAAGAAAACGCGGATTTTTCTAATGTATACGTTGAAGTGTTAATCTTCAAATATGAGCCTGCATATATGCGCCATTTTTACTTTGAAAACTCTATTAAAATATTAAAGATTAACCAAAGCGAAATAAAGAAGAAAAAAATGCGAAAATGCAGAAGGGAAAATGAAAACCGCGCAGGAAGAAATCGCGCGACTAGGGCAAAAGCAACCAAAAACAACAGAGATAAATTCGCTAAAATGGTGTTGTGGACGCCATTCGGCCTGGGAATTAGTCTCTCATTAAACTAAACTGATTTCTACCTGTTGAAATACGCATTAACCTGTAGGTGGCGTTTTTCAGTTTCGAGTTGAAATTTTCATGATCTGCTGGCTTAAAGAAAGTCGAATCACCTTCATTTTTTTGGTGACTTAGGGTTTAAAGATCCGCCAGGTATCATTTTTACTATATCTGGGCTCTTTGTTGTCATTTGGCATGCCTCAAAAAGAGGAAATCCGTTGCACTTCGGGCCTATAAATGGACGCCCAGCCATTCAAGGTTGGGGGGGGACTTGAAGAATCCGAGTTTGTCATTCTATTAAGCTTCCATAATCTATCTCTGTTTGAGCTGTGAGTAAACTTTATTAATGCTGAGAGAAACCTTACACATTTTCTGAGAACAGTATGTTACCAATTGCTGAGAGACATCCCCTGTTATTTTCTTCATCACTTGTAAGTTCACAGTAAGAAGTTGAGATTACTTTCAGCTATTGAAAGTGATTAATTTCTGAGGAAGAATTTGAGAATGGTCTGAGAGTGCTGGAAGTCTTTTGTTCAAGATTTTAGGAGCTGTAAACCCATTCAAGGTCATCCCTTAAAGGAAAAGGCGAATACCAGGCATGTTTCATTCTTCATGTTGTTAAGCATACTTCTTGTTAAATAACTAAAAGAATAAAATGCTGAATGTACACATTAGGGAATTGCATTGAGTTCAATACTTCAGTTAAGATAAACAAAGAAATGATTCTATGTTGTATCATGTAAGTAAATTACTTAAAAGAAAGGCTAATGCATGTTCTAATCTATTGAAGAGTAAATTATATAAATTGGTAGACGGATTTACTAATCTATTGAAGAGTAAATTATATTAATTGGTAGACGGATGTACTGATCTATTGAAGAGTAAATTATATTAATTGGTAGACGGATTTACTGATCTGTTGAAGAGTAATTTGCATTATTGACTCCATATAAGGAGTGTATGTTTGAATATAGCTCTTTAAATACTAAGGAATGAAATGAGGGTATTTAATAAGTTACCGATCACAACTAGTTGAAGATTAACTTAGTCAAGTTATTAAAAGCTCCTAGGATGAGAAAGTCCCGTATAACGGAGTTAGTTGTGAGTACTTGTTAAATTGTTCTCCATTCTAGTAGTTAGATTGTTGTAGGAAGTCTAGGGTACGGACTACCCCGATAGACCAACCTACGCGTAGGGTAAGATAGCCTCAAGTCAAGTTGAACCTGGCTAGTGTATGTGACAAATGACCTATGTTCTTTATTGAACGTAACACTTTGGCCAAAGTAGTGTAAGGAACCATTTAGTTGTTGTACTACACTGTCAGTTCACCGTGATCCCGAATTACATCCTAGTTTGAGTATTGCCGATTGCACGAAAGCTAGTTTTGTAGGATCACAGCACTATGTCCAGTTGGTAGTCGTTAAAGGTTACCCAACCAATCTCTTCTTCGAAGGGAGGGCCGTTCATTGCAAAATGATCGTGCGGGGGACCGCATTATAAGTCCGTGGTTGGCGGAAAAACGCCCGAGTGATGTTTCTCCTCCTCAGCAAGCGGCCGATGTACCAAGATTTGAAAGGACGGATTCCTAGACCTTCTTACTACTATTTGTTCTAAAGCTCATTGGAGCTATGTTAGTTAAGGTACGTATTCTTGTTTCATGTACTTGTGAAGTTATTATATTGAAATGGAATCTTTGTTGTATATTAATATGGCAATTTGTTCATGTTTTGTCAATAAAGAAAAAGAAAAATTCTATTGCAATGACATGATTAACTCGTTTACATACTTGTAGGATGTAAATTATGAAAATTTTAATTTACCGAAGGGTCGGGTTGTTACACAATCGTAATTTCACATGTTTCTTATGGTTTATATTTTATAAATGTGTCATCTTTTTGTAATGATTCAAATCTATTTATCAATGTTAAACTATTTAGACAATTGTATGGAGATATTACTTATATTTATAAAAAAAAATTAAAAAATTACATAAGGCAAATTTAATCCAAATTTTATACTTTTCGAATTTTTTCCTTGTCGAATTTCATTCGAATTTCAATGTTGTCGAATTTGAATTTGAATTCGAACTTGGTGACTTAGATGGAGAGTGTAGATGTAGTGGAAGTAGGAGAGATTGGATTGGATGACATCAATGTAGATGATGTCAAACATGAGGTAGATTGAAGAGTCATTGCCATCTAGCAGCAAGATGGTGCCATGGGTGCAACTTTCCAAGTCAAATGAGGAGCCACAACTAAGTGCGAGGACTAAACCCTCTCTCCAATTTTTCATTAGAATGGGGAAGAAGAAAATTCTAGAATCTTGTAATTTGTAACTTGCCTAGATATGCAATTTGTGATGATTGTTTTTAAAGACAATCATCGCAAATTCATAATAGTATCAGCTAGCTGCTGTATTTGCATGGTGATGCAATTTTGTACAGTATTTTTTTTCAAATCTAACAGAAAACGCTAACCCAACATTGTTTAGTCTCATTTGATACATTTGGTAATTGTATTTTGCATAAATTTTGTGTTTTTTTAAGAAATTTAAGGTTTCTTCTAAGTTGCAGAGTTTTTGCCGAGTTGGAAATTTTTGGTCTGCTGAGCCCGATTATGTGAACTATATGTACAATGATAGGATTTAAGAACCTCAATGTTTGGGTGTAATCTCCAGCCAAACCTAGGCTTACATCTTGACTCAGTTATCCCTGTAATGGGAATGGAATTTAAAGTGGGGGTTTAACTGACCAGACATGACAAAATTGAATAACAGTTGTTAGGATCAGCCAACAACATCCAACAAAGTAGCTACTCATCCCAGAGACAAGGTCAGATTTTGTGCTGATGCAGTATGTGGGATCTTGACTACTTTGATTATTCTATCCTCATGATGCCTGTAAGGTGTGTACAGTGTGCTTTCAACTGTTGGGTCCTACCAGAGGCAAAAATCAATATCTGCAGTTCATTTCCTCAAAGGTTACTTCATGCTTTTTCCTTTGTGCAAATCCATATTTGCTTATGGTTTGTAAATCATCTTAATTTTTCCTTACCCAAATCTAGCAGACGATCAACTGCTATCACATACTCATCCATTCACAAGATTATGATTTCTGTCCATTTTTCTTTGATGTACTTTGTTCTGCTCTTCTGCCTTTCGCTTTTAGGTCAACGTTTATTCTAAATTGGGTACTAGTTCTCTGTTTGAGATGCCTCACTGAGCCAGGTCCAGTCGAAAATCTTTGTGTAGATGATGATTCACAGCTATTCAAGTTCTTGATTTGCTTTCTCCTTCTGTGTGACACCAATGTTGGATCACAGATTATTTCCTCACTGGATATTGATTTGCTGTGTCCAGTGATTGCTGTGTCCAGTGATCCTTTCCTTTGTTTTAAATGTTTTGGTGATTATCTTTCTTGTTGAGACTAGCTTAGTTGATGTACTCGACCTTTCAAAAACATTCGCAATGCAAAGCATGTTTTAATTTTAGCTGCCGGTTTCTCCTTTAGTCTCAATTAGAGATCCTAATCACATGGTGTTGGTTTTCAGCTGATTCAGGCATCACACATGCTGTGATATCTTCCATATCTTGGTTCCTCCAGAGGTGTTTTTGTACAATATCTAGTCCATTAAGCCTTTCTATGCATCTGGACCTTGTGTTTGGATTAAAGTTGGTACAGTGTTACACTTTTCATGTTTTCTTTTCTTTTTCATTTGTGCAGGTTTGTGCTTAGTTGCTTGGTTTATTGCTTTGTATGTGTTCATCTTGCTTACTTGGTACTTTGTCACTTTTGTACATAATTTGACTCTGTGGCGCTTTACACTTATACACTCTACACTAGATTAACCTTTTTTATGCCTCTGGGTCTTGCGTTTGGATTAAAGTTGCTATAATGTTACACTTTTTATGTTTTCTTTTCTTTGCTACTTAGTTGCTTGGTTTATTGCTTCGTATGTGTGCAGGTTTGTGCTTAGTTGCTTGGTTTATTGTATGTGTATATCTTGCTTATTTTGTACCTTGTCACTTTAGCACGTAATTGGACTCCTGTGGTGCTTTACAGTTTCACTGTCTGCACTGGATTACATTGCCATATAACTTTTTATTTTAATTAATGCACTTTCATATAACTTTTTATTTTAATTAATGCACTTTGACTCAGCACCTGACTTGTTAAATACTTGATTCAATTTCACTGCACTCGTATTTGCTAGTGCAATGGGGCATTCTATTTGTAGATAGCATGTTGGAATACGTGTGTCTTAGTTGCATTCTTTTTTGAAATAGCTACAGCCATTCTTTTCAGCTTGTGGATATTTCAACTTATACTGCACAAACAATGCAATGCCTGATTACTTTATCCTCTCTACAGCCTTTAGTGAAATTACTTAACAGATTTGCGGGATTGAAGCCCTTGCTTTCATTTATATTTTTGCTTTCTTTTGACTGTCTGTCCATGCAAACTATTAAAGCTGACGCTCCTTTAAAATTCAAAAAGTGTTCTTCATCTTGTGATTACAACCTTATCTTTTATTTGCACAGGATCCAATCCCAACGGTCTAGTGGTTGGCACAAAAAACTTATCTTAGGGTCAATCAAATTTTTCTTAGTATGGCTTAGGCCCTGATCAAGTACTCAAAATCCTCAAGCGAGCCCACAATTCTAAGCCAAATGATAAATTTAATCTGGTGGTTCCGACTCCTGACAGTGAGTACTCTCAATGTTTATGAGATTTAATACCAAAATTTGGTGAATTATTTACATGGCTAGCTTGTGCCAAGAGATGTTACATATCTAAAATTCTACTCACATATGCCAAAACAATTCAAACAAGTATAGATTGGTGAATTAGTAAAAATATATTTACAAATGATGAAGTTGTTCTGTTCTGTTCTTAAGTTGCGATCTCCATACGACTTGTGGTTGTTGAACATGATGTATTCAATACAAAAGTTTCGATTCTGTTTGTGTGTCCTTATTGTTGTCACTTGTCACAGTCAACAAGTTTTATAGCAAATTGTTCTCATGATAAATTATCAATTGTTATGTATGATAAGAAAGGTATGTAATTTGAAAACTGTGGTTTCTTACAATATAAATTTATATAGAATTCTTTGATTGAATTTTTTTTTTTGTTTCAAGGTAAATGCATAAATATTTTGGGCCCCAGGTTAAGCTGTGAAATATTATTAGAAATGATTCCCATGTGATCTTTGAGGAGCCCCTTCTTGTCGTGGATTTCATTTTATTGCAAAGCTTTCTTCAGGTTCATAATTTGGTTGCAACCTTGTAAAATATGGAGAAAGTGCACGAAAAAAAATTGTTCTTCAATTGTTCATAACCAAATTACAGATTGTCAAGTTTTATTTGCATGATTGGCAAATTTCCCCATTGATGTGGTTGAATTTTAATTGTATGTTTCCAAATGCATAGAACTTGATAATAGATGTGGCAAATAAGGTAAGATCTTTTTATGTTAATTTCATTCTTATTAATATGCTTGATGTGGCAGATGAAATGTATGTTCTGTCAGCAAGTAAAAAACGTGTGTCAATTGAGCATGTTGGAGTAAGTCAAATTCAAGAGAGGCAGATGCATCTAGAGAATTTGTTCCATGTATCTCTTGAGTACGCTGGAGTCGGTTCACCTGGATCTACGCAGGAGATTTCTGGTCTTTTGCCAAGTAATAAATTAAAATTCTGCTTTTAAATCTCTTATAAACATTTCTTATTTGTCTTTGAATGGTTTCATGATAACCTAAAAAATGTAGTTTCATGATAACCTAAAAAATGTAGTAGCCAAAGAACATGACGATAGTTTCTAAATTCATATATTTATAAGAGACATGATATTTCCTCAGCCCATAATTGTGCTTAAGATTACTTTGTGTATTTAGTTTTCTGATTCTTTTTTGTTTTGGCAGATTTGATTGTAATGTTAATCAGCATTGCTTTCCTTTCTAGTGTCCGTGCTGCATTATTTTTTATATCCCTCAACCTAAAACACCCGCAATTGTATAGTTTATAAGAAATTTTAGCATTCCTTTCTTGTTACATGTTTTTTAAGGCTATTAGCATTAGAGCTGCATTTGCTATATCATTTTCTTTGTGTTTTGAAAATAATAATGTTCAACTTACTATATTGGAAAATGTGTTACAGAATCAATGTTGTTGTGTTTTAATCAGAGGAACGAGAGTTCCTTATATAGATTACAAGAGATGATGTTTCTAAAAGAAACAATCGTTAAGTTAGAAAAAGCAATGATGAGATGACCATTACGACATAAATAGAAAGATATTATTCTAATACCCTCCCTTAATGGTCATCATTCTAACTACCCAGAGAGAATAGAGAAGGGTACCCCCTTCTTCTCAGAACGTTGCTGCAACAAAAGACAAGAGCCTGCCACTGACTCTGCCACTTGAGATGAGTCTGCCACCAACCCTCCCAACAACTGCAGAACTTCTGGAAATAACAACACCAACCGTCCAACCTGAAGTTGGAGAACTGTCCCTCCCTGTAACCAGAGACATACCGAGAACAACTGCTACGTTTTTGAGGAAAAAGGAACCCTCAAATCTTCTGCAGATGGACATGATGCTAGAGAACAGACTTGCAAGAAGCTAGATGTGCAGATGTTCGCCCCAACTGCGACAAAAAAACTGACTACACCAAACCACGATTTTTGAGGAAAAAATCGCCAAACCCAGATTACAAATCATCGTTTTTTCGGAAAAAAACGGTAAAAACCAGAGAGCCCTCCTGAATAACAGAAACCCTGACAAGGGTATGCAGGAGAAAAACTCTTAATTTTTTAGGACAAAATTATAAACCCTCCCGGAACCCAGAAGACAGATTTTTTTCTTTTTACGGGACAAAAAAATATTTAAAAACCCAAAACATTGATTGTCGGCTTGAAACACAGAGGGTTTGAAACCCTAGCCGCCAAAGAACAGAAGAAATTTGCACAAAAATTGAGGCACGAAAAATGATGCACCCAGAAAAATCTGAAGGCAACCCAGTTGAGATCTCGAAAAACCCACAAGGAATCTGTAATCGAAAAAAATTTCGGACATGAACCAGAGGGTCAAAACCCTAGCCGAAAACGCAGAAACCCTACGCGGCCATGGATGCACCAGAAAAACTAAGAAAAAAAAAAAAAATCTGAAAAATCCGCCAAGAATTTGAAAGAATGACGAAACTTTCTCAGAAAACCCACCACAGAGCCATTGATCAGACAAATGCAAATTTTCGGGTAGAAAATATGTCTAAAAAAAAACGCGTCTCAAAATAGAGTTGAAATTGCGTTTTTAAGGCAAGGAAAAAACGCAGAAGAAAAACGTCATTCCCACGGTACAGAAACTCTGAAAATCGTAGCCTTTGCAAAGAATCCGCCACATGAAAAATGCCGGTGGAGAGATGACGGACGCCGATGAGCAAGAAACGAAAGTACCCTGCGCAATGGATGGAAAGGACGCCGACGTAGATCACAACTCACAAGATTGCCGACGGGATATGCAACCGATTTGAGGAGAGGACACCTTGACGCCGGTGTGATGCTGATGACAAGATCCGACAAAGCCTCCTGAAGCCGATAGATCAGAAAGAATCGGAAGGACACAATGAATGCTGACGATTATTCAGAGACGGCATAAAACGAGTTCGTCAAAACACATGATCGGAAGGCAGGTGAAGCCAAAACCAGCTGATACGAGAGGCAAACGAGCTCGCACGGGAGGCAGAAAGAACATGACAAACACCATAATCTTCAACCCCGCGATTTTCACCAGAAAGAGGCCCTCGATTTTCAGAAGAAGAGTTGCGAAAATGTTAAAACATAGAAGCCACAGGAAAATTTCGAATTTTTTTTCGAAATTCTCACTCACAAAAAATCTTCAAAAATATTTTCAAGAAGATTTTATCAAATTTTTAATTCAAGAACTGAAAAAATCTTTAAAAAGATTTTTATGAATTAAAAATTCAATTTTGAGCATGTTGGCTCTGATACCATGTTACAGAATCGATGTTGTTGTGTATTAATTAGAGGAACGAGAGTTCCTTATATAGATTACAAGAGACGATATTTCTAAAAGAAACAATCGTTAAGTTAGAAAAAGCAATGACGAGATGACCATTACGACATAAATAGAAAGATATTATTCTAATAAAATGAGTAACATATCTTATCCGAGAAAGTTTCCTCTGAAACACATAAAATACATGATATAACTAGAATTCAACTCTTTATAAAGTAATCTATTACAAGCTTTTATAACCAGGTTGTAGTCTTCACCATTTCTTTCACTAGCCTTTTGCAATATTCGTTGTTCATTTTCAATTTGTATAGAGAGTTTTGATTCTAATCGACACAAGACATTCTTGTTTCTACTATTAGTTTACTTTTTTTTGATCAAAAGAATGTAATGTCCTATACCCTGATTTTCCCTAGAATTTGCCTATTGATCACAAATTGCAAAAAATTAGGGTTAGGGTTTCACCTTATTAAATAAATATCTCTTTAGTGATGTAATCTTGGATTGGAATCTTGCATTCACCACATGAACAATATATGCAAATTTGTATATATGCTTGGTAGCAATTGCATCACATCCATAGATAATCAACAAAGCAAACATATTAGAATTGTGGGAGAAGGGACATGATGGGTCCACCTGAAGCCATATACCAAGCCTAAGAGGGTGTATACCACAGTCCTCCCCCTTGGCAACTTGTATCTGCTTTCCCCATCAAGGCCATGGCTCCCAGAAGGCACTCTCCATCTTGGGGAGTTGGGCAGGGGTCGTAAGTGGGCTCTATCAGCTCTTTGCCTCACTACCACTCCACCCCAGGCCCATCCTACCAGATGGGTTTCAGATAGTCAAGCACATCACCTACTCTAGGCAATATGCATACATATGTAAATAATGATTGCAGAAAAAATACACCTGAATATAGAATATATATGGTAATAGCGATCTGTTGTGATGAACTGCGCTGACTCCTTTTATCTTCTGGTCTGTATGTGTTTGTCTCCTTAATTGATCTGTCTTCAATATTCATAAGGTATTACTTACAGAGAAACAATAGATTAGTTCAATTGAATAATTACTAATAGGGGTTAATAATTGCTGCAAGCATCATTATTGCATAATCATATATATATATATATATATTTATATTCATATATATATGTACGTTCCATTATATATATATGTATATTTCATTATATATATATGTGTATGTGTAATTATATTTACTTACTTTCCTTATTGATTTATTACTTATCTTCATTTATCTTTCTTGAACTATCTTATACTTCATGATATCCATCCCTTATTATGTTTAGGGGTTGCTGCCTTTATTTATGAGTGCTGATTATTTATTTATTCCTGATTACTTCTGTATCGGACCTCTTATTTCTTCCCCGTAATCGTTCTATGTGAACTTATATAATACACACACACACACACACGTAATGATGTCCCATCTGCTGATTATATCTGCTGCTATACTCAGAAGTATATTCCAGATTTCTTCCTTTCCTATTCCTTATTGATTTCCTTATATATCTCCATGTCTGAGTGAAATGATGCATCTCTTGGAAAGGAGATAACTATTCAAATGGTTGTGTCTTTTAGTTAACAAATCTCTCTATGCTTAATGCTGCCCTTTGAGACTTCATTTATTTTTGACTTTATGGCTTAATCTCTTACCTCAATAAATATCAATGCTTTGTCTTTTAACTACAATTTCCTGTCAACTGCCTTGCTATTAATATCACTGCCCTTTAATTGTGATCGCTGCACCTTTTAATACTTATTTTATGCTCATTAATAACTGTTGTTCCTTTTGAACATAGTAATCCCTGTACAAGGATGATCGTTGCCCTTTAAGTCCCTATATTAATCGCTGCATATTCCTATCCTTACATCTATATCCCATCGCACCACTTCATGAATAGATGTGACTTTATTTAAAGGGGCTCTTAGTTATAGTTATAGTTATAGTTATATATATATCTATATCTATATCTATATATATTTATATTTATATTTTTAGTATTGATTATAATAATATTTAAATTGGTAATACTTATATTTATATATCTTTTTTAATATTTATATTGTTATTTATTTTATTTATTTATTTGTATTTCTATAGTTTATATTTTAGTGTTACCATTTCGGGGGCATGACAAAGAAAAGCATATTAAAATGAGAAACCTTACATACAAATGAGGTGGATTTGTAAATCTACCAGTATTTTGAATATTACAAAAACTGAGTATACCTATATATTCTATGATTTTTCTATCTGAGTTATAGAAAATTACTTTGGAAATATGACCACTAGTTATTACAAATACAAAGTTGCTGTTTAGTAGGATGGATAACATTCTAGAGTCCAGCTTATGTACAGCCAAAAGAGAATTGTTTGGAACTTAAGGAGAAACAGAGCAAGCTATGGTAGTGATAGCCATGTGGGTAGTGAAATAGGCTGGCTTCGAGAACAGCTTGCCATGGGTTGATGGTCATAGAAGGTTGAGTAGGTGCTGCTCGCCAGTTTGTTCCTTGTTGGAGCTCTCACCCCAGTGATTCTGTTGTTGCTTTGAGGGAGCTGCAGATTCAGCCTGTAGCAGTAGACAATAGAAAGGAAATGATTGCTTGGAGAGTGTTTGTGGTTGTTAATGATCACATTTAGCTGGCAAAGGCAGTTGTTCACAGAATCCACCCTTTATTCTTGCTTGCTCACAACATGAAAGAGGTGAAGAAGTTTTGTTTCCATAAAAGGATTGTGTGTTCAGGCTTTGCACAGATATTTGCTTTGGTTGCAGATGGCCTCCCCAATTTCATTGAGGACGGCAAGGACACTTAGACCAGTCTTTTGTGTGTAGGTTTGACTTTGTGTGCATTGGATTTTTTGAAACAATCATATTTAAGTTGGGAGTGAGCTAGTGAGAGTGCTCAGATTGGAAAGCTCGGAATGGGATTGGAGGTCGGAGAAGGTGTTATTTTGGGAGGGCGAGTCAATGTATGTAGGGGAAGTCCCAAGTTAGGGGGTGCGTATTGAGGGTAATTGCAACCGAGCCCTAGGTGAAGGAAAATGTTATAGCAATGGATATGGGGAGGTGACTTGGTGCACATGGCTGAAAAGCAGTGTTAGAAGAATGGGGAATGGTTTAAACCTTAGAAAGGCTAGCAACTTAATTATCTAGATTAATGACAATGATTGCTATAGAAGGATGAGATTGAGGTGTTACTTTTGAAGCAGGGGCTAATTCTTCGTCTTTTCATTGGAATGAGCTAAGGAAAGGTCATGGAAGGACTTTGCTCTCTCTTACTTTTGGTTCTTTATTGGTTTTTGATATGCTTCTGCTTTAATTAACATTTCTTCTAAGGGTCATTTTAGCAGCAAAATCAAGCTTTAGAGGATAAGATAGACGGGGAAATGAATGAAATATTGTTAATAATCTGCCATAATTAGTGGAAATCAAGAACCTAGAATCGATGTATATGGTTAAAATTTGTTTAATTTAGAGGAGGTTGGCTGTTTTGAAGCTTAAAGGATGTGGGAAATGGATAGAAATAGGTTGCAAGATGACTTTTGGAGTGGTTTGTGTGTTTTGCTTGTCTTTGGTTGGTTGCTAATAAATGTATCATCAGAGCCTTCATCAATAGGTTTCCTATCCAATGTGAGTTGGATGCAAAGGATGCAATTAGAAAAAGACAACATTCATTTTTCCTTTTTTCTTTTCATTTGACAAGCTGGTGTAATGGTAGGGGGAATATTACTTGTAGTATGCTAGTAAGAAATGTTATGCTGCTGCAAGAAAAACCTAGAGAGAAATTGGGAATAGAGAATGTTGGTTACTAGCCAAACAATGTGTCATCATAGCCTTCCTCAATAGGTTTCCAATCCACTGTTGAAAAGATAATTGATATTCATAATTGCTTGTTTACAAAAGGAGACGAAAGTTCCTTATAAAGAAATTTACAAGATGATGTTTCTAAAAAGAAACAATCTTTAATTGAAGCGAACTTGTTGGAATATTTTGTCATTGGTGTCAAGGTTGAGTTGTGTGCTTAAGTGCTTGAACTGCTTGACTTGCTTGCCCACTTGCTTGACCTGCGTGGTTGCTTGGTTGAGGTGCTTGCTTGTCTATTTCACTTGCTTAGTTGTGTGCTTCTGCTGTCTGGTTGTCTGCATTAATAGCTTACTTGTCTTCTTGTCAACAAGTCTTTTGCCATGTCAGCACATTTGTCAGGTTGAAAAGTCTTTTCAAGGTCAAATATTCTTGGCTACGTGGCATACTCATGGTATCAAAGTTTTATGGGGGTGGATTAATTTTGTGTGGAGGTTGATAAAAGACAAAGGGATTGTGTTTTTTTCCTTTATCCCTGTGAGTAATATGTGGCAGACTCTATGGGATTATTTTTAGAGGTTAATAGAAGATGGTTTCTTGGATATCATTTTGACTAAGCATGAGGCAGCTGAGAAATGGTTTAATATTTTTATTGTTTCTAATTTCTTTCATCATGGTCGACTTGATAATTTCAATCTTTCTAAGGCGGTGAATATTTCATCGGCTTATTCATTATGGGGCAACTTTATTCCATGCTTCGGTATGGTTCAAATTTTGAGTTTAATATTGTGGACACGTGTTCAATAAGATGACTTAGTTTTATGACAATTTTCTCCATGCAACGATGGTGTAAGGGATGCCTGTCGACTTTAATATGGGATGGCATTCGTTTATCATCAACATACATGGTAACAACTTCTTGAGTATAAAGGCTTTCCCTTAAATGGAATATACATGAATATCTTTCTGGAGAGAAGCTAATTTATGAAGGCACGATTTTTATGAGATGGCTCTGGCAGTAGGACGATTTTTTTGCAGAGACCAAATATTGCATATCTTTATGGAGGCACTTCTTTAATTTTTAAGAGCTCGATATTATTATTGGGTCGGCATTAGTCAATTGGTGCCTTGTTCTTGAATTGTTTTCTGTGTTGTGGGAGATGCAAGTAACTCCCGTGAGGTGCTAGGGTGGCTAAATAAAAATCTCTTTCATTGTGTTGGTGTGAATATTAGTTATCACTGGTGGCTAAGAAAATCATATCGGATTTTTAAAGGAAGACGTGATGATTTTTAAATGTTCTCTTGACAAGTATAGAACGATTTCTGGAAATTTCTATTCCTGGCAACTTGAATTAAAAAATCCTCTTACACTGTTTTGAAGACTATTGCTAAAGCAGGTCTTTTTGAGGAGAATTTATCGTGCTATTTTCTTGGTGACTCCAATATAAGCTTTGGTTTTGGAATAGCAAAATTAGTGGTGGAAATTCAAATGTTGGGAGCTTTAATGAGATATGTATATCATTATGGAGGTGTGATTTCAAAACCAATTAAAAAATCATGATATTCATACCTTGATTGATGGGCTCATTTTTTGTTTTCAACGGCTTCAATATTCTAGTAGACAAGATATATTTTGAAAAGCGATGGATTAGTTTGGTGATTTTTGAAGATGGCTATGATAATTTCTTGAAGGTGATTCTGTAATGTCCCCATTTTTAGCACTGCAATTTTCAGTGATTGATGGCCTATCCCCGGGGTGCTGTTGGCTAGTCAGAGGCAGAATTAGGGTTTCCGACTGTTTGGTGGGTTCTCTTGAAGATTCAGGGTTTTGCTTGTCAATTTTTGGCTGTTTGGATTCTGGATTCTTTCTGGGTTTTCAGAGAGCTTTGCAGAGATATGACATGCAACTGCATCGGGCAAACTTTCCGGACTTACTATTTTTAGTAAGTTATGACGGCTGGATCTTGGAGTTTGGGATTTTGGATTGCGGATTCTTTTTGGGTTTTCAGAAAGCTTCGCAATGGTGTCGCATGCATTGCATTCTGAGCAACTTCTTGAATTTACTATTTTTAGTAAATTCTATTTTTAGCAGTGGTCCAGTCAACATCAGCTCAATCAACTTTCCTCTTTTGGCAGTTCATTGGGTAATTCTCATTTTTGGCTTAAAGGGTTCATTTTGGAGAAATAAGTTATTTTAAGTCAATGTTTTATTTTAAAAGTACCCCTTGGCCTAGTAATATAACTTAAAAGTTGTTTTTAAAGAAGGGGACTTTGAGGGGTATTTTCTCATAAAGGAAATATTTTTATATTTCTAAAAGTTTATATTTGCTCAAGGGAAAATGGACGCCTACTTGAAGGAGTTTATATTTTATTTAAAAAAAGGGGATTTTTATTTCTCACGAAGGTTACGCCATTTTGAAGAAAGGTTTTTGGTCAAAGTTTAAACCTAAAAGCAGCTTGGAATTAGGGCGCACTTTCTAGAAGCCTCTGGAGTCTTCTCTTCAGTCTATAAAAGGAGGTTCCTTCTCTTCATTTGATCATCTGATGAATTTGCAAAGTTATGCTGCCGGATTGGCTTTGGGATTGCTTCGAGGAATGAATGCCTCCTAGCCTTGGCTCGACTTCTTGCTTGAAAGACAGCAACTAGTTGAGAGGTTTAGTTGTAGTTGGTTTCCTTTCATTGTAGTTGGTTCTTCTCACATTCCGTAGTTGAGTTATTGTCTTTTCTGTCAATTTTAGAGTTGCTGATTTGTATGGCTGTAGGTTGTTTTTACTCACAACTCAAGAAACAGAAATAATATTGTTCTGGGTACTGTTCCAATCTATTTTCCTATGTAGGGCGACCATATGTGCAAGTTTCCAGAATTTTATTTGAAGTCTATGAATTATCTAAAGTAAATTGCCCTTGCTTGCAGGCAATTTCACTTCGTAAGTGCTTTGGAAGTCGTGCAAAATAAATAGGGGTCTTTGTGAGAAGTTTTTGTGATCCATCTTCATTGTCATCATCATTAGAATGTTTTGCAACTGATTTCAAGTTAAATGAGTAAGTATTGAGAGAGATATGAGCATTTAAGTGAGTTATGGAGTTGTTGATTTCACCATTTTAACTGCAGATCTGTCATATCAGACTTAGTAAAATTATTAATAGGGCTAGGATTGTTTGTCTTAGTCATATTAATCATTCTGGAGTAGCTCTACATTTCAGCAGTTTGATTATCACTATAATCCATCGTGCTTGCAGGAGATATATTATATTATAAGGCTGTTAGTAGTACTAACTAGCCAATATTCACATTTGTAAGCTCTTTATTATATTTCCCACATTTCGTGGAAGAGACTGATCCTTGCTCGGTCTATTGTATTTACTTTTTAGTTGCTCCATCATATGATAGCGCCTATTCATCTTGGATAGGAGTGCACATACTTGGCGTTGAGTTCCATTTCCAGTATTGTATTTCATGTAATTGCTCTGCTATATGGTAGCCTCATTTCCATACTGGAATTGGGTAGCACATACTTGGTGTTGAGTTGCTTTCAGCATATTAGATGATAGGGATCCTCTGACCACATGCTCGTCGTTCGCCGACGCATTTCTTGGTTAGAGTTCTTGTATCAACATTTCCATTAAGATCCTCTGACCATATGCTCGCCATCACTTGGCGCCATTCTTGGTTAGAGTTACTTCCAGTTGCAGTTCTGATTAATATACTGACGATCCTCTTGCCATATGACAGCCTCTCTCTTGTTGAAATTGAGTGCGCATTCTTGGCAAAGAGTTATATTGTAACTGCTGGTTTGATTTATCTAACCCTAACGGGTGTGTTGCATTTCTGATTGTAATTTGAAAATTGAAAAAAATTTGGCTCGAAATATTTCAGATTCAATGTCCATTTTTGTTTGAAAAGACATATCGTTGGTCAATAGTTAGTATGGTGGAAGTCGAAAAGATTTGATGTCGAGCATTGGTTGAATAGCATGTGAAATCGAGCTTGAATAAATAGATGTTTATTGCCTTTCTATAGTGTGGAGAAGTTGTGAGTTTGAAAAGGACGTTTTTATCTAAAGTGAATTTTGAGCAAGTAATGATGAGTCGAGCAGGATAATGCATGGTGAAAAAGAGAGGATGTTGCAGAGATGTGAACTGAGTGTTTGGGTCAAATAAGTCTGGATATGAAGATGTCGTGTTTATATTAAAAGGGTTTTTGTAGACCATTTGCTATGTGCAGTAGTCGAGTTGAATAGCTACAGGAGGCGAGTGTTTTTGTATTCTGGGTGTGCTGCAATTTTTTGGGTTGTATTTGAAGTGTAATTAGTCAGTAGTAGCACTATCAATCTCCATTCAATTGTCTGCAGCTACTGTATTAAGGTGCTGAGTGAAATTTTTGAAGTAACAATAGCATTCAAGTGTGTCTACATAGAGCTTTTTGAGTTTGTAATAGGTGTTCAATTTGTGGCTTTTTGAGCATGCTTTGAAGATGATAATCTAAAAGGGTTTAAGTTTGATTGCAGTTTTATTTTTCTGGGCATAAAGATTTCAAAGTGTGATCAGTGATTGGGTTTCTCAAATGTTTTGCTAATCAAATTAGAAGTTTGGAGTTGGTGCTTTAGCCATTGGAGTTGGTGCTTCGGTGTTTTCAGAGTTGGTGCTTCGAAAGAGAGTTGGTGCTCTCGGTGGGGTGCTCACTAAATAAAAGCAGGGTTGGTGCCCTTTGGAGATAAATAAAAGCAATATTTCGCTGTGGTTTTTTACCCGAAAGGGTTTTCTACGTAATCCAGGTGTTTATCTTGCATTGGTGATGTTGTTGGTTTATGATCTGATTTCTGATTTACTTGTTTAATTTGGTTTAAAGTTTTTAAAAGTCTGAAATACTGAATCACCTCCCCCTCTTAGCATTTCTTGTGTGCTCTTTAAAACTAATGCTAAAAACAAAAAGAAGTTAAGCGAACTAAAGTGCAAACGAAAGTTACTAAAAACTAACTTAGTTAACTAATGACTAAAAAAAAACTATGACCATTAATATTACATTTTACATTTTAATACCCTCCCTTAATGGTCATCGTACAAACAAAAACTAGGTCTACCCATAATCTTTTGGAAACATATCATTGGTGATTGACAATTGGAGAAGCATAACCACCTCGCGATTACTGATCCTTTGCTGTAGAACAGTCAAATCAGGACATCGACACTCGAAAACAATGAGCTTCCGCTGCTTCCAGGTAGTAGAATTTTTCATTGAACCTCTGCGTATTTTCCAACATGATATTGGACAAAAACACCATCCCTCCCATTTTCCAAAGCACGAAAAATGAGGTAACATTGTGATCAACCAACACGAAACCCTGGACATCAGCTGGCACAACACTCACAAACTATAAGATTTTTTAGAAAAACCTTCAAAACTTTGATAGAGTAAGATTTTTTCAGAAAAAATCCTCAAAAAACTTCTAAACTGCAAAATTTGTATAATTTTTTTTTCAAAAAATCTTTAAAAACTTCAGGTGCATGATTTTTTGTTGAGAAAAAAATTGCCCAAAAAATTGGTCTACAAACCCTAGCAATAACCCACAATTTTTTAGATAGGAAAAAATTGTCAAAAAAACTCTTTTAGCAAATTTTTTCAGAAAAAAATTTCAAAAAACTCTTTGCAGAATTTTAATTTTTCTCAAAAAAATTCTGTCAAAATTGGCACAATTTTTTTTTTCATCAAGAGAACCCTAGCTGGCTCACAAAATCTATAGGAAACCCTTGCAAAGACATCTTCATCTCACGAAATTCTGAAAACCCTAGATGCAACTGCAACACAAATCCATGAAGGCAAAACCAAAACAGAAAATCGCAGCACACCCATCAAAGCAACAAAAATCGATTTAAAAGTTGCCCAGAAATATCAACAAAGGTGTGAAAAATTTCTGATAGAGGAAAGTCGCGCTAGAAAAAACTATAAAAAACCCGTCACAAACCAGAAATAACCAGGTCACAGCCACAAACAATGTCTTG
>VDFB02283543.1:0-31950 GCA_007258455.2 Sequoia sempervirens | reverse complement strand
GCACAACTTTCCCCACAACCACCTTTGTGTTTGTGAGTGCATACCAACTAGTGTATGTTTCTCACCTTTTGGGATTTCTCACCCTACGGACAAATAGAAGTTTCATGGCCCCAGATTGAGTATGTTATGGACTTCTCACCTTGCAGACGACCTGAAATTCTGTGGCACCAGAGTGAGTACATCTTTTCCACCCTGTTTTTCTTCTCTCCTAGTTCTTGCTATTGCATGATTTTGTATCTTGATGATTTGACTTAGGATATTGGATCCTGGGGGCTTGCGCAACCTCCTTGATCCTTGTCATTCTTTGTCATATGAATTTGTACACTCAGATCTCTCTTGAATGTCTACTTTAGTGTGAGTTTGAAGCAAGTTCATCCTATCACTAAAGTGGGGGCTAAATGTGTCGTAGAAAAAAGGACCCTTTGCTTAACATGGCATTAATTCGTGATAAATTGGCTTAATAAGGCCTTGATTCAGGTGTTGTGAGGCATTTTATGCATCCACAGTAGGTCTTGGACCCTTGAAAATTGAATAACATGCTTTTAATGATGTCTTGTAAAGGTTTTATAAAGTGTTGTAAGATGCTTTCACGCTTTTCTACACTTAATGAACCCATTTCTTCCCAATTCAACATTATAAAATGTGTTTAATAACACTATCACATCAGTTTAGAAGGATTTTAAAGTAAATTTAATGTTAAACTAGTGTTGTAATGTGTCTTGCGCATTCACATTGGTTCGTGTGCCTTCTGAGGCTATGTGGACCTCATTTTAGTGTTATAAAGTGCATTTAATCACACTTTCACATTGATTTCTATGTCCCAAGCCCTATTTGACATTCATATCATCACTAATAGTCCCCTATTAACCCATATTGTGCATCCCAATACCTAAATTGATCAAATAACTAACAAGGTTGCATTTTAGTCCCTATTTTCTTATCTCCTAGCTCCTTAGCTGTCAGATTGGCCCCTGTGGGACCCATTCACCATGCATGGAAAATTAGTCCCATCCAAGTGGGACCCATTCACCATGTGTGGCGAATTAGTCCCATTTGGCTCAATTTTGACCTATGAGCGGGAAAAAAGTGAAATTTGAGTTTAATATTACTTCATCTCAAGTCAAGCAACTTAGGGTTTTATCATTGCAAGACATCAAGAAAGCTCCTAAAGACATTCAAGGGTTGAATCTTCCTCCATTGTTGCAGACTTTCAATATCAGTCATCATGGCGAGATTTAGGACTCTTTGAAGCTTGGAAATGATTGAAGACCAAGTTTCAAGCTTGCTCAAGTCTTCTCTTCATTCAACAAG
The DNA here is from genome assembly GCA_007258455.2 of Sequoia sempervirens. Taxonomy (NCBI): domain Eukaryota; kingdom Viridiplantae; phylum Streptophyta; class Pinopsida; order Cupressales; family Cupressaceae; genus Sequoia; species Sequoia sempervirens. The sequence goes on along the minus strand of VDFB02283543.1, from coordinate 30,639 downwards.
TCAAAATATCAACAAAAACCCATTTTCAGGCTCGTAAATCAGAGTTTCAGAAGCGGACACTTGTAGGAAGTCAAAGTGCAGATCAGAAGCTTCAGAATCCACTTTTGAAAATCCAAAAATTCAAAAGTGAACTCATTTTCCATGGGTGGTGAATGAGTTCCACTCTAGATTCAATTTTGATTTTTTTGCATTTTTTAGTACCCTTTTGTCAGAAACAGGTTTCAGCTCAGTTTTTGACAGAACTGGGACTGATTCACCTAGAATGGTGAATGAGTCCCTCCAGGCCTAAAAAACAACATCAGCAGCATTTCATAAGCAATTTCCAGTCTTCATCAAGGTTCCAAGTGCACACTTTCAGTCTGATTTATTTATGTTGCAGTTTATTATTCATTCATAGGTGATTTTGCATTACACAATGTGTTTTCAAACATTGCATAAATCTTAGATCTTGCATTCACAATCAATCAATTTCATAGCTTATTTTCACTTAGTTCATTTCATTTAGCCTAAATAACATCATACATCTCCTAATTTGAGTGAACCTAGCTAGATCTTTTGGCTCTACTTTCTCCTTTTAGGTGAAAAACCCTAGAGTGCTAGAAAGGATTAGGGTGCCAAAAATCTACGGTTCATATACATTGTACAAATGTGAATATTTGAGTCATACTAAATATAGAGGTTTTTAAGATTGTTATGATCACTTGATTGTTGAGATTATACTTTTTATTGGAGTTGTTTATTATTGATATCATACTCTTGAATGGAGACATTTGTTGTTGAGATTATACTTTTCAAATAGAATCATTTAATGTTGTGATGTTATGTTTACTCGTGTGGTTAATTTGGTTATTCTTGGGGTTAAATTAATCCATGAAAAAGAGAGTAACCTAGTTGATCACTTAGTATGGGTGCATGTATGGATAACTTGGTTATTCTTGGGGTTAGGATAATCCATGGGAAAGGGAGTAACCTAGATAGTCAGTTTGTTATGTCATCACCTTTTTGTTGAAATGACATTATGAATAGAAATATTATGAGTGATTATTTACCAAATCAAGCTAAGGGGTCGGTGAACATACAAATTACACTCGAAGTACTGGGTGTTGAATTCTTTGGCCAAAGTGGTGTAAGTAGCCACTACTTACACTGTTGGTTCACTGTGATCCAGGATTGCATACTAGGCAAGAAATTCATACATGTAGGTTGTATCCAATGTATGGTAGCTCTAGATATGTAGGACACAACACCATATGTTCAAGAGGGCTAGTATTATGAGGTTATCAAACCAATCACCTCATTGAAGGGTAGGGCCATCTTACTAGTTAGGTAGATGTGCGAGGGACCGCAGTAAATTTGTGGCTGGCAGAAAAGTGCTTGAGTGATGCTCTCCCTCATATAGTTGGTGCTCGAGATTTGAGGATGTATGCACATATATAGGGGATAACTAGAATGTATGCACCAATAATGGGGATATCTAGAATATATGCACCAATGTTGGGGACATCGAGGATGTATGCCTAAGAAGAAACATCTAGACCATTTGTATCTCAATTTCATTAAGCTCATGGAAGCTATGTATCTATTCATGTATCTCTATCTTTGTCAAGAAATTGTAAATGGGGAAATGTTATCATTGAAATAAGATTATGTAATATGAAATCATTACTTGGGATTTTGTAATGTTTCTTTTGTAAATGCAATGGAAGTTTTAAATGGGATTGTTTCAAATGTGCATCATGTTATTGAAATTGGAAAGAAAATTTTTATTGTTAAATGTTGGTATCATAAACTATTCACTTTTGGGTTAAACATAGTAAAAATAAATGGGTAAGACATTGAGTTTGTTACAATTTGGACAATTGAATCCCTCTTGACATATTTCTACTTTAGTGTGAGTCTGAGTGTAAGTTCATACTCTCACTAAATTGGTGCTAAATGTACCATCATAAATTGTCACCCTTGATAAATTCACATTAGGTTTTGCTCCCCTATGTGCTTGGACCTATTTGTGCCCATAATTTCCTACATTATGCATTTCATGGCCTATTTTATCATTTATCAAAAAATCAAATATGAAAAACCAAAGCATGCATTTAATATTTTTCCCTTAGCATTCTAGATCCCAAATAAGTAGGTCTGAGAAAGGGTACCCTTGTCCCCTTAAGACAACCCTAAATTTAAATATGTCAAGGTTGGAAATTTATTATTTGTATTTCAAATCCTAAATGTCAGCTATCATGATTTAATTAAATTAGGAAATTAGATTAATTGCATATAAATACCTAGTCATTTCATCATTTGAAATCTAAGAATCAAGAAGGAGAATTATCAAGCAATATTGAAGTATAATTATTATCAATTTAAGAGCAGTCAAGATTTGAATTTGGAGAATTATTGCAACATTTCATCATTAAAGCATCATGTCAAGTTTTATGTGAGTTCATGTTTATGCATGCCTTTTGTTTGTAAGTACTAATGCTTGTAGGTATTCAAGTTGAATCAAGCCAAATTGCAATCAAGCCTCTAGGTGATGTGTATGACTTAAATCCTTTAAGGAGATCATATTTGAGTGGTGAGTTACATCAAGTTGTTGGTTCATTACTCCATTATCATTTAGCCTCTATCTTACAAAAGGATAAGCTCTCTTTATCATTAATTTTTCTATTGTGGAGGTAGAAATACCAACATGGGGTTTGACTGAGGTAAGCCCCTAAATGCACAACCCTTCCTCTCCTTGTGAATGTGCAAGTTACATATTTGAAGAGGATTGGAAGAAGATTGAGACTATTTGTTCATTGATGCATTCAAGCCCTACAACTTGACAAGATAAAAAAAATTAATTATCTCATCAATAGACAAAGATCCAACAACAAGATCCGAAAGGAAGAAGCCACAAACCAGGGACCTAAGGATTGTGAAAGAAAATTTTGATTTCAGATCTTCGGTCTAGGGAACCTTGGGAACCCTTGTCCAATCAAATCAAGCTCAAATTCAAATCATAGGTGCACACATGTCTATTCTATTTATTTTTGGTCATTAAACTTGGTTATCAGTTTCTAGATTATCTATATTCATATTAGAACGTTGTGTTTTCATAATTAGCTAGTTGCATCATTACATTTCATCATAAATTTATTTCCAAATCACTCCACTTAACCTCCACAAAAAGGGAATTACTGAGCGAGGATTGGTTGACTCACCTTTCAGGTTGCAAGTTAATTTCATGTCCTTGCTCATCTTCAATTCCCTCATGTTTGGTTAGTGAAAAGGTGACTAACCCTAGTTGAATACTAAGGATCACTTTTCCCAACCAAACAATTACATTATATTAGTGAATTCAATCTTATTTAGCCTTATCAAACCATGACTAATTAATCATTATTAATAAACTATTCATGTACACATATCTACTTAAAATAAATAAATAATTTTAATTATCCATCCCCATATTTCACTCGTCAATTTAGTCAGTTCCACCTCAATCATTAATCAAATTAGTTAACTAATACTTGTTGATCTAGTTAACTCTGAATCAAATTATTAGATCAAATAATTAAATTAGTTGACTAATCAATCAAGTTAGTTGACTAATTAATAAGATAGTTAACTAGTCAATTAGGTTATTTGACTAATCAATCATTTGAGTTAACTAGTTAATCAAACCAGTTAACTCTAAATTAAATCTCTAGTCCTTAAGGTAAATTAAATAAATCTTCACCATTCATTTTTCTGCCTAAAAATCTATACATCCATCATTCCTTTCAAGAAATGGAGCTCTACAAATAATTATAGGTCTATTTCTAAATATCCAAAGCATCTCATTGTTATGCTACTAGAAAGCTTGCACAACATTGATGCACAATCCTTTTTGGAATAATGAGAAAATGCACTTGATGCTCCATTTTAGGTTTGCATGGTTTTAGAACATGATTTTAACTATTATTTATAAATTTTTTTTTAAATAGTTTTGTTCTCATTTCAATGCATTCAAAAAGTAAGAGGAAGAAGATCATTTCCAAGAGCATTATTAAACTAGTCAAAAGGAACCATCAAGGAGTATCATGAATAAAGATGAATGATCTTGTGTAAAGAAGAAATGACAAGAAAAGAGTCGAGATGTGAAAGAGAGAAAATAGACAAAATACAAGGTATTTATTGGGTGTGTTAACTAATCAATGACAATATATTTGCATGACCATCCTTCAAGATAATGATGGAAAGGGAAACTAAATATAGTAATAAATGTGATTATTACTTTTATATAAATGAAGTAATTATTAGGTGGATGAAAGGGGAGAATTTGTAGGCACATAAGATTGAGATTCCAAAGAGGAAAAATAATTGAGGGACAATAAAAAAAGTAGGGAGACTGAAAAAGAAAATGACCACACCTAGCAGTGGTCCATGTCTAGTTGAAGAAAGATCTTAGATAGGTAGCTAAGCAAGCCTTTGGCTCATTAATGATGAGTTGGAGACTTGCTCTTAACTCATTGTGGTTCATTCCTCCTATTCTTAAATATAAGAAGCATGTTTGTCCAAGGTATTTATGATGTAGATGGCTACCCTTATAGAATTTTGAATAATGTAATAATGAAAGTGAATAGTTATCTAAGAGATATCCAATAAGATTTTGTTTAGTCTCTAATCTTATTGTTGTTCTTTAAGATAACAAAGTTTAAAATTTGCAAGTTGGACTTTGTTATGAGTTTTCCACATTTTTATTATTGGATAAATAATAAACCTTGGATAATAATACGAGGAATGTCTCACTTTATGGCCTAAGTAGGCCACCCAAAAAAACATTTTTAGCTAAATTTATATTTTTTATTTAGTATATCATGCAAACCATTAAGAATTTGAAGCCAATGTGAAGTCACGATTCATGAGGATTTCTATGTCAATTCTAAATCTATTTAAAAAAATCATCTCATTTTTAAATAGTTGTTAATAAATTATTTATTATACTTTATAGTATTTTTAAAAAGTAATATTTCTCCATAACACATAAGTGGCACTAGAAATAAGATATTTTTATAATTTCTTAAACATGGATCGTTAATTCTAATTTCTAAGGTTCACATTTTTTTGTAATTTTGTGTTGTCATTTCATCTTTTATTTTTTATTAAGGTAAAACGAGTTTTAAAGGGACCTGAAACCCTTATACAAAATGTAGGAATAAAGATAAACAAAGAAGCATATCTACAACTAAATAGGTTTTATAGGGACCTGAAACCTAGAAGTTCAAAACAATCTTAAACAAAAAACTAGAAACCCAACAACAAACCAACAATAAAATGACTAGCAAAAAACAACAAAACAACTAGGAATAGACAACAAAGTTATTGTAACTCTTTGAGGGTATTATCCGCTTCCAACTCTTGCTAATAGGAGCTCTTATGAAGATCAACCAAGCTAAGCAAATCATTCTTGTCTTCTTGGAAAGTCTTCTTCTTTCCCTAGTGTGCATGCTAGGTCCTTTCTGCTCCGAATGGCTCTATTTTCCTTTGGTCTTGTTATCCTTCTTTGTCTTCTCAGCAGCAATGGAGACATCAACCACCTGGTCTTCCCTAAGCTCCTTCAACTTCTCAATGAGGATTCAAATACCTTCAACACTATTCTGAATAATGCATTAGCTTATTTTGACAACTCTTTCCAGGTTTTTGTCAATTTGCATCATTTTTCTTCCAACCACTTGACCTAGTTGTCATAATCCTCTTTTATAAGACTAACTTCAGTCATAATGGCTTCCAATGCCAGCTGAATCTTGTTATTGTCGTCCTTCACATTCACAAAGCCCTTCGCTTCCCTTCTGGCATCAATTTTTCTATAAGGATCTCAACTTAACATTTATGTGATTCAATTCCAGGAAGAACCATTTAACAAGGCGGAACTGGCCCACAACCCCATCCTTAGCTAAGTCCAAAACACTGTAAATTTCCTCTTTGTTAGTGTTCAGTTGTGGGAAATCCTTGGAAAAGTCTTGAGGAGAATGACCAACATTAGCACTTTTAGGGGTAAGAATGAGGCTTTTACCACTGCGACCCACTTGCAGGTTAGCTTTATCCTCCACAATACCTTTACTTTTTTCACCCTTCATCCCAATTTCAAAATTTTATCTATTGTTAACCTTTAAATTGAGATTAATTATAGCTTAGAAGCACATTTCCCCATAGCATATAACTTTTTTATATCTACTTTTTTTTGTTGAAATAAGGACATCAATATGAAGGACAATTATATTTTTTTGGACAAAAAAATCATTGTTTGTTACTTTTTGACGTTTAAGAAAATTTGTTGACTAAAAAATTAAAAATATTTAGAATTATACTTTTTGAAAAAACATACTTTTAAGGCTATGTTCATGCCATATATTGTGTTTGGTGAGTTCATTTAATCATAAAGATGTGGCCTAAATCAACAATTTATATCCCACAAAAGGTTAACATATAGAATGGGTGCCACATAGGCACCTTCAATCGAAGGTGTTCATTAGAAGGTCCTTCATATCTTTATGTTAGAAAAAGAAATGATGTAATCTTCAATCAAAGGTCATTTATTCAATTGAAGGTTTGTCACATGCTTTATCTAGGTCTTTCATTTGAAAGCCCTTCTAATGAAGAAAAACTTTCATTCGGAGGTGTTTCAATTTTTCCCCTTTGTAGAACTTGTTTTTTAAGTGACCCGTAAATAAAATAGAACTTTATTCTTATGGGCCTTTTTCAAATCTTCAAAAGATCAACAAAATTCTTGATAATAAAACCTCAGTTCTAACAAATAAACCCTGATGAAAATATATTTTCATATTTTAAAATAACTTTATTTTATTTAAATTGTTAATTTTTTAAAAATTATTCTAAAACTTTTTTGGGTCACAATCACATGCTTCTACTCAATTAAAATAGTTCTATAATTAAAGCCGTTTAGTCACATCAAATAAAACTTAATAAATATTTGACTTATTAAAATAGAAAATTTTAAATAATTTAAATTCTAGAAATTATTATTATTATTTTTTTCTATTATACCTACCATGTGAAATTCTTTAGTGATAAACTTTGGAAATTTTCAAAGCACACAAAATGAGAACGTTTTCTCCGATGGCTGATGAATCTCGAGACAAAGTGAACATTTGTATTTTTTCGTAGGATAATCATTGTACCCTAGAAAGAGAGTAGTGACCAACTCATATTTTAAATTTTAAATATTTTTTGTCAAATCCACGTGTCATCTTTTATGGAAGGATTTTTGTTTTTTCTTTAATAATATTGACCAACTTCTAGATATTCATGCCTTCTTTAACGCTTTCACATACTACTAAATTTTTATTGACTTTTTAAATTATTTTAATTTCTTTTTTAATGATAAAGTTTAGGTAAATTATCACCATAAATGTACAAACTACGACAATTGAATTAAAGTTAATTAATGTGTAATCTTTATGCTTTGTATTCAAGCTACTGATGATGATAATTATGAAAAGCGGGCCATTTGCATGTGACAATCAATAACTCATTCTTAATATTATTTCATAAAAAAATTGTGTTTTTAATGATGGCAAATATGTTTTTTTATAGGTGATATATATATAAAAGTTTAGTCAAAATTATATTATATATGGTAATACTTAGCATTCATTACCTCATCAATTTAATTTATAAATTTTATAATATAATTTTTTTTTTTAAAGTTGATAGTTGATTATAGTTAATATTAGTAGTATTAAAAATTCATTTACAAATATTTAAAGGTGATTTTAATATTATTGTAATAGTAAAAGGATTCGTGTTTATTAAAGAACATTTCTAGTGTTAAGGCTTGTTTGAGGCATACATTTTTATTGGAGTTATAAAGAAAGTAATTAAGAAAAATGAAGTGATCAATGTATGTTAGTAGAGAATTTTGTAGTGCTTTTAAAATAGATTTGATGTGATTCAAAAGCTTATACACAATCGATATTCTTATAGAATGTGGAAATCTAATAGCATTGATTAAACTTGTTTTTTTTTTTAGTTTAATATGATGCATTTGGTATTTCTCAGGGTTTGAGAGGAGATGAAAGGCAAATAAAATGAACTAGAACCTTAATTAATAAGGCCACACACAATGAGATCTCATTCAATAGAAAATTCAATCTTCTTGTCTTTACAACTACAAATGTTTTTCATGCTTTCATCACAAAAGTATGTGTCACCAATAAATTGATTGAATAAACTATTTGCTTTTTGTACTAATGCATTTGATGCGGTAGAATGGAGAAGGTTATATGAATTTGATTTAGTGTACATGAGGGGTTTGCTAATTTTAATTTTTGTGTATGATTACAAGCTTACCTTTCATTTTAAGTCATTTGACATGAAGGCTTGCAATTATGTTTTCTATTTTCATAATTACCAATTTTGTTGTCTTCTTTGCATAGTGCATTAATAAATAGTCAAGAAGAGGATTTGTAGTCCTACATCAACATTTAATTATTATGAATTATTTTGTTTATTGATTAAGAAGAGTTGATATAGGCTATGTCCATTAGGGTTTTGAGAGAATTTGTAGGTTTTGTGAATAGAGATTACGAAATATAGTATTTTTTTTGTATTTAAGACCATTTTAATAATAAAATTAAATGTTAATAACTATAAATTATTGTCTATTAGAATTGGCTCTGCTCCCGCCTCAAGCCCTCCTGCTCTAATCTTTGTAATTTTTCTTTTAAATTTCGAATATGCCTGCTGAGCCTGTGGAGAGTGTACACCCTCTGCTCTCCTGCCCTAACCTCCTTCGCTGATATGTGGTGCAGACCAGCCACACGCACTTTCCGGGTTGGGTGTCAAGTCTGGCATCTCCCATGTTTCTGGCTTCTGGCCTCCCGTCTCCTCAGGGATGGGGGCTCGAGGGCGCAGCTTAGGGATGTAGCCCTTCCAAGACTAGCTAGAAAGCAATCCTTTCTGGGACTAGGCCAGTGTCTTGGTCTTGGTCCCTAGATTACTGCATTTTACCAGCAACCTGTGCCCTTGCCTTCAAGGACAAAGCCATGGAGGAGGCTGTTTGTTCAAGCCCACTTGGCCTGCAAGAGTTCTTTGGCTTTGAGCCACAATTGATGGGTCCTAGGGATGTCAATGGTAAATGGGGAAGTCATATGCGTCTCGCTTTAATAATGCCCCTGCGGCTGGTCTCTATTGCTTACTCGTTGAGGAGGACTCGGGTTCAAGTCCTGCACTTCATCTATGGTAAACACTTTACTTTCGGCTGAAATTGAAACTGGGTTTCGAATCCTGCATGATCTTTTCTTATGGTCTCCTCGGGTTTGGTCCACTTCTGTCAGCCTTCCTCGCTAGTAACTGGGATGAAAGGATTTTTCGGTGGATCGAGAACTCCTTTGGTAGCTTTGTGGCGGTAGATGCGATCACTCAGGCGAAATCTAGGTTGGTGTTTGCTCGATTTTGTGTTAATGTCTCCATTAACAAAGCTATCCCCAACTTTATCACTCTCAAATCTAAATGGGGAAAGTGGACTCAAGCTATTGTTTATGAGAATGCCACCTTGTTCTGCCAGAAATGTGGTAAATAGGGCCATGTTATTTTTTATTGCAAGAAGGTTGTTACAAAGGATGCTCCGTTGAAAGAGAAAAATCCTTCCTGTCCTCTGGTGCTTCAAGATAAAGTCCCAAGCACTAGTGGGGTTGGTGAAACCTTGAAATTGTGTGATTTAGAAGACTACCACTTTATTGATGGGTTGAATGAACTTTTGAAATCCCCTGTCTCTGGGGACAAGATTGAAACTAACCCAAAGACTTTAAGCGGCTCCAAAGGGCTAGAGGAGGGTGAAGTTTCCCCTCTAATGGATGTGGACCTGGTGTTGGGCTCCCTTGTTCGTAAGGAGGAGGAAAGGTCTGGGTGTTCTCCTTTGTCCATTGTGTGTCTGGACTTTGGAAATAAGAAGTTGGATGTTGGCGATGCTAATAATCCTAGATGTGAGACCTTGGTTGATGTTTCGGCCTCTTCTTAGTGTTTGGAGGGAGACAAGTTGACTACTCCCTCTCAGTTAGTGCATACTAACTTGTGCATTCCCTCTTCTCAACTAGCTTTTGTGGAAGACTGTTCTATGGAAGTAACTAAGTCTATTATTCTTTCCCCAAACTTGAAATCATGTTCTTTGATAGCCCAATCAGAGGGTGATAACTTGGAGGACTGGCATAACTCAAAAAGGAAAACAAGGAACAAGAAAGTGGGTGTTGGAACTGAAATTAGAGTTGGAAGACCTTCGGAAAGGTTGTCTAGGCACAAAGCAACGACTAGGGACATTGCCAGTGGCAGGAAATCTACCCTTGATTCAGGTCACAAGAGTAAGAAATGAAGTTCCTTTCATGGAACATGAGAGGACTAAATAGTCCTCTAAAGCAATGTGCCTTACGAAAATATATTATTGATATAAAGATTGATATTCTTTTGCTCCAAGAAGTCAAAATGACTCACCAAACATTTTCCTCTACTGTTAATAAAATTTGGCCGGGATCTGCCTTCTATTATAGTGAGGCGGATGGTGCTTCGAGAGGAATTTCCACCTTATGGAATCCTTCTAAAATTTTGGGCGAGGCCTTTGCTTTTTCTCAGAACTACCTTGTTGTGACCCTTAAAGTTGATGATCTCACTTGGCACTTGTTTAATATCTATGCGCCTAATTCTAGAGGTGGAAGAAAAAAAATGTGGGAGGAAGTGTCTTCTTTAATGTTGATCAACAAAAATGAGTTGTTTATGGTGGCTGGGGACTTTAACTGCCCCCTTTTTCCTTTGGAGAAGCTAGGTGGCTTAATGGACTATAGTGATAGTATGAATGATCTGGCTGAATTCATTAACAATTCTGGGTTGTTTGACTTGGAATTAAAGGGCAATCCTTTCACATGGTCAAATAATAGAAAAGGCAATCACCTTATTCAAGTTCGGTTGGATAGGGTCCTTGTCTCGGTCGATTGGGACCTTGGATGCAATGCCTCTCTTGTCTCCCTCCCCACGACTGTCTTTGATCATAGCCCAATCCTCCTTCAATGGTTGAACAAGCTGTTTTTGGGGCCACACCCTTTCAGATTTGAGATTATGTGGATGTTCCACCAAGATTTTAGAAAACACATTGAGACTTGGTGGAGCCACCCTGTTCAAGGATCGGCAATTTATAGAATTTCCCAAAAACTGGACCTTATTAGAAGAAAAGTTAAAGGTTGGTCCAAGGCGACTTTTGGTGACCTCTTCAAGACTAAAAAGATGGTCAAGGATAAACTTGAGGAGATTCAAAAGATTATGGCCTCGGGCCATTCTCTGCAACCTTTACATGTCGAGGAGGAAACTTGGAGAAAAAAGTGGAAGGATATGTTAAGTAAAGAAGAAATATACTGGAAGCAAAGATCTAGGGTCCAATGGCTCAAGGAGGGCAACAAGAACTCTTCTTTTTTTCATAGGATGAGCAACAAACATAAAAAGAGGAATACCATTAAGTGTTTGCTGAATGATGATAATCAGGAAGTCAAGGAGGCTGACAAAATTGGGGAGGTTGTTGAACGGTATTTTAGACAAATCTTCTCAGATGTTGGAAAATCCCCTTTTGCTGAGCTTCAAGCGAGGCTTTTGGGGCACCTCCCGTAGGGTATTAGTGAGCATGACAATCTACAACTTTGTGCCCCGGTGACTGAGGAGGAGGTTCAGACTGTTGTTTTTGCTATGGGAGCCTATAAAGCTCTGGGACCTGATGGTTTCCCCTTGACTTTCTTTCAAGAGTATTGGGACATTGTCAGCTACGATGTTACCATGGTTGTTAAAGATTTCTTTAGGACTGGTAAATTGTTAAAGAAATTGAACAATACTTTTATTTTGCTAGTCCCCAAAGTGCAAGATCTGAAGCACATGACTGACTCCAGACCTATAAGTCCATGCAATTCTGTGTACAAGATATTTTCCAAAGTCCTTTTCAACTGATTGAAGCCTTTATTAGACAAAATCATCAGTAGATGTTAGAATGGTTTTGTGCCAGGAAGACAAATCCTGGATGCTGCTATTATGACCCATGAAATAATTCATTCTATGGAGAAAAGCAAGAACCAAGGTATGGCTTTCAAGCTTGACATTTCTAAAGCCTATGATAGGGTTAGATGGAAGTTTTTATATTTAGTCCTTGCTAAGTTTGGTTTTAATGATAGAGTGATTGGAATCATTAGAGAGTGTGTGGAATTTGTCCAATTTTTTGTGTTGGTCAATGGGATTCCTTGGGGGTTGTTTAAGGTGGGAAAAGGACTTAGACAAAGGGACCCCCTTTCTCCCTACCTATTCATTATGGTGGTTGAGGTTCTGGGTAGGAACTTTCTATCACTGCTCAACTCAGGGAAGATTCAGGGAATCAGAGCTGCCTCGACCTTCCCCCCCCTCTGTTCTCCAACAATTTGTTGATGATACGTTTCTTTTTGGAAAATGCTCAGTGATTGAAGCTAGAGAATGGAAGTGCCTCCTTCAGGATTATGCTAGTGCCTCTGGTCAATGCATAAATTATAACAAAAGTAGTGTCTATTTCTTCAACACAAAGGTTGATCTCCATGCTAAGATCTTATCCATCTTAGGTTGTCTTAGTGCTTCTCTTCCTGGAACCTACCTGGGTCTGCCGCTAACTGTTAAGGAGGTGTCACACAACTTTTGGAATAGTATTTTGGAGAGATTGCAAAAGAAGCTTGCTGGTTGGAAGGGTCAACTTCTTAGTAATGTTGGTAAACTCCAACTTCTTAAGGCCTCCCTTCAAGGAATTCCGGTCTACTTCCTCTCTCTCTTTAGGATTTCAGGCTCCATGATAGAAAAGTTGGAAAGAATTCAAAGATCCTTTCTTTGGATGGGAGTGGAGGAAAAGAAAAGGATTGCCCTTGTGAATTGGGACACTGTCTTTCATCTCAAGTGTCAAGGGGGCCTGGGGATTAGGAAGATCACTAATCTGAATAAAGCTCATATTGCCAATATTGGCTGGAATTTGGTGCAGGAGAAGGCTGAATGGTGCAGAATAATGAAGGCTAAATATCTTAATCAGGGACATTTTTTTAGAGCCCTGGACCTGGTTGGTCTCCCTTCTGGCTCTAAAATTTGGAACAACATTCTTAAGTGCAGATCCCTTTTGAAGGAAGGGGTCAGATGGAAAATTGGAAATGGGAGATCAATTAGATTCTGGAAGGACTGCTAGATTGGGGGCAGACCCCTTGCTGACAGTCATTTTAATATACTGAGGGAGCACGCTAAAGATCTTATTGGTACTTACATTGTTGATTATACTTCACCCAGAGCTAAATGGAAAATTCTGAATTTGATTTTCTTGCATTGGTCGGACCTTCTTCCTAAGGTTACGAAGCTCCAGGAGCTTCTAAATATGGTTAGACTTCCTTTATTTCCCAAGGAGGACAAGCTATTTTGGATAAAGAGCCTCTCAGGGCAGTTCACCGTTAAGTCTTCTTACCAACTGCTTCTTAAGTTTGATGGTGATGAACATTATTGGAAGAAGGTGTGGATTCATCAACTCATTCCTAAAATAAATTTCTTTTGGTGGACTTCCATTCATGGTAAAATTTTAACCATTGATAACCTTGTTAAGAGGGGCTTTCAATTCCCTAATTGGTGTACTCTTTGCAGAAGGGAAGAAGAAACTATTTCTCATCTCTTTATTCACTGCCAGTTTGCTTCCCAAGTCTGGCAGAATGTTTTACAAAGGTTGAACATTTCTTGGGTCTTTGATAGAGATATTCACCAATTTATTTTAAATTAGAAATGCCCCTCCAAACATTCGTTAATCCGACTACTTTGGCAACTTATTCCACCTCACATTTGGGTAAAAGCACAAAGTTGTGTCACACTTTCGGCCAAATAAATAGTTCCGAGCGAAATATTTTCGACCGGAAAGGTTTCGCCCAACTAGGTTTCGACCGAGACCATGTGGCATATTACATGGCACATAGGTTTCGGTCGAATAAGTTTCGCACGAATCCAAAAAAATCTAAATTTTCCTTTTCCCGCTTTAAAAATGCCTTCGAAATTGGATTTTTTAATGTGCGGGGTTTCTATAGAAAGGGTTTCGGTAGAAACGGTTTCTATAGAAAGGGTTTCGGCCGAAACCCTTTCTATAGAAACTGTTTCTACCGAAACTGTCTATGTGGCATCCTAGTTGGCAGCCAACTCAGCTTTTTTCAGAATTTTCTGAAACTTTCAACTTTAGCTAAATAACATTTTAGAATAAATGTTTTTCTTCAAAAAAAAATACCCTTTTGTAGAGCTCGGAGGGGAGAATCCAAATATATAATTTTTTAAATATTTTTATTAGTTTTAATATATTTTATTTTTAAAATAATGCAAGTATGTTTTCAGAATGAAAAACGAAGTTGATTACAAATTAAAAACAAGATAGTAAAACTTATTAAAAAAATTTAAATCTTATATGGGGCACAAGAGGATAGAGTCTTCTTCAAAAGGGTATAATTTGTTTTTTGAAAATGATTTAAAAATTTGAAAATAGTTGACGGCCCGTGAAAACTATCAAATTCTGACATGTTTGACTTTAAAACATTATTACAAGAAAAATATACATCAAAAATTGATTTTTCTTTTTCCATGCACAAGATATTGAAGTTACCTATTTGCAGAAAAAAAAAATTAGGGAGAAATGAATTTTTTTTAATTTGTTTCTTGATGGCCCATGAAGTCACTCTTTTCTGAAATTTTCAGCATTCCAAAATTTGTCCTTAAATTGATAAAAACATAATGAAAATAATTTTTTTTTAAATTTTAAAAATTACAACAATAAACTTCATCAAAAGTTCTACATTTCATTAGTTTACACCATTTCGAAATTCAAAACATAAAGACCACTTTTATGTGGTCAAAGTTCATTTTTTTTATTGCCATCGATTCCTTTATAAAGTGTGACACAGCTAAAGCACCACTGGTTAGTGTCTATGGGAAAGAAAGGAATAACATGATTTTCAGAGAGACGAAAACAATGTGATGGTTTGTTGATAATCCTTAATAAGCTCCTCCTGGATAACATTTCGACCTGTAAATGGAAGACGCCTAGTAATCCCCCGACTTCTTGGGATAGAAGCATAGCTACTATTTGGAAATTTCCTAGTGAGTTCCAAAGATTTGATAATTCCAAAATGATCATTAGGAAGAATACTAAATGGAGAACCCTTAAGCCACCCTGGGTTAAGCTAAATTTTGATGGGGTGGCTAGGGGAGGTATGGCAACTAGAGGTGGTATTATTAGGGATCATGTTGGTGGCCTGGTGGTTGCCTATGTTGGGAAATTGAAAGATCACACTAGCAATCAGGCTGAAGGTATGGCCCATTTATGAGGTCTTAGAATTGCGCTATCACTCGACGTCAAGACTATGGAAATTGAAGGCAACTCGATGCTAATAGTGGAAGCCACTAAAGGAAAGATGATTGTGGGTTGGTATTTAAAAGGTATTATGGAAGACATTTTCTCCCTCCTAATTGGTCTCTAGGACTTTACTATCCAACATATCTATAGGGAGGGGAATGCGACTGCTGATAGCTTGGTGGTAGTGGGTCTTGATATTGAAGGGCTATGGTGTTGGTGAAAAGTGGATTTTTTTCCCCCTTCAACTTTGGCTTATTTAAGGGAAGATCTAAAAAATTTAAATGGTGAGCCCTAGATGGTGTTTTCTAATTTTAGTCAGGCTCCTACTAACTTTGGTTAGTATTTCTAGCGGGAGCATGGTTTGGAATAATTGGTTGTTATGTGAGGTGATGGATATCATGCGATTGTCCTCTGGCATGTACGATCGCTTTTGGGTTGATAGTAAGGCAATTCTTTCTATCCCTAGTGGCCAGTGGTGTCATCATTTTTTGAAGCCCATAAATTGTCATGTTGAGCCTCATAAGTTAGTGGATTTTATTATATTTTTTGAGCTAGCCAAGTATTACGTTGATATCATGCCCTTACGTGCCTAGGGTGATTCACACAAGGGAGCTCCTACCTTTGCGTGGGATGTGATATGTGGCATTTATTGCCTTCTCTTTTGACTTTTCTTGTCACTTCTCATCGACGCTTTCTTTGTTGACATTACTAGAATTGGTTGCCATCACTTTTTCCCTAGTTATCTCTTTACTATTTCGATGGTCTACGACTTTTGTGTGGGATCTATGGGTGGGGACAAAGTGCATGTGGAGCCAAAAAAATGTGATGAGTGGAAAGAGGATGCCACTATTTGGCACATTTGCAAAGAGGGAGGCATTGCATAGTATATGGAGAACATGACTGGGCACGATGAGGGCCTGTCAATTAAGTTTGTTACCTCTTGGAATGATGGTATGGTTACCATCGGCAGAATTTATTTTGAAGTCTCTAAGGAGGTTATTGCTAGAGCCACAAGACTTCTGAATAGTGGTCGTACTTGGAAGAAAACCATGAAAGTGCTAGACTAGATTAGTCTTAACCAGTTCTTCTGGGGTGAGTAGAAACCCATCAAGCTGTGGGGTGGCTATGACCAAAAGGTGCTTCCAAAACCATGGGACATAATTTGTATGGTGATCATGAAGTACTTCATGCTAGAAGGAAGGTATGGGGTTTATTACTATTACCATTTTAACTTCCTCAACCACCTTAGGAATAACCAGTATATTTCCATTCTATTTTTCCTTTTCCATTCTTTGGATAGCATTGTTGTTGAGTTTAATGAAGCCTCATTTTCTAGAAAGAATTACACCATCTTGCACCAAGGCCTTATTTCTAGGCTTTACCATTTCCATATGGCCCTTTACCCTACTTGGCTTATCACTATGCAAGAAGTCCCTTGTTCAACTACTCTTGACAAAACCATGGTTTCCTCTACTCCCCCTTCTGCTAGCATTCTAGATGTGTCAGGCCCACGCAAGAAAAAATGTTTAAAAAATCCTGCTTTGAAAGCCCTTCCCCATGGTTCATCCCTTGCGATGGTTATGGGGGAAAAGGGTAAGGATAAAAAATGTGTTGCTCCTACCCTGAGACTGAAGGCCAAAGCTTCTAAGAAAACAAAATTTTTCCTCCACCAAATTGATTTTGATATCGAAATCACTAAAGAAGCTAATACCCCCCGCAAATCCAATAGATTGGTCTTTAAGAAGGATAAAGTGGGAAGTCTCAAGGAGGCTTCGGATTCAGACAATGGTAATGGGAGTGACAACAAAGATCTCGAGGAATAGGTGGTGGGATGGGAGGACCAGTCTGTCTTGGCGAGTAGTGCCTCCCATGTGTTTGAAAGTTTGAAGAAGGGCTCTGCCATTAAACCTCAGGCCTCTAATATGGCTGAGGGAAATTTCCCCTTGAAAGAAGATTATAATAAAAAGGAATAGGTGGGGGAAAAAATGGACAAGCTAAAAGGGAGAATTGAGAGATTGGAAAAAAAGGTTTAGGAAGTGTCACAATTTTCCCTAAAGGTCATGCACAGGTCAGCTACTAGTCTTTATCTACTGCAGAAGGACAAGTCCGCAGATGATGGTGAGGAGGACACTAGCTTTAAGGAACTGCTTAAGTTCCTCACAGCGGATTGGGCAACTACTATTAATGAAAAACCATGCATGGAAGAAAAGAATTAGGCTTTTGGTTCTTTAAGTTTTTTTATAGTTTATCTATGACTATTAGTATGTATATGTTGTTTTATGGCTAGTTTGACCCCTGGGGGTCTATGGACTCGACTGCTTAGTATCATGCTTGCATGATGGACTCTTTTTATTATTTAGTCTTTAGTGTTATTTTGGAGTTTTTGATATGATTTTCTGGGGGTGATGGCTTGGTTTACTCTGCTGTCACTGTGTTGTTAATGTGTTTGCTCTGGATGGCCTTGGTTGCCTTGTTGTGATGGGACATCACCCTTGTTTTTGCTACTTTTTATATCAATTTTTTTTTGAAATATTAATATTTTATTTAAATATAATATATAAAATAACAAATATAATTAATTCGTCGATAAACTTTTTTACAAGTGAACTTGTTAGTGCATTTTTGCGTCAAACTTATCTCACTTCAAAACAATTTTACCTCCCCAACAAACCATATTGAAGTCACCGTAAGTAAGTTTATCAAGTTTATAGCACAGTTAAAACTCAAACCAGAATAATTATTATTCTTTGGAATGCCTTAGAAAACTTCAATGGAAAAAACATGAGTAAAAGATAAACCAACCTATCATAATCCTTCTCCACATTTTAAGGGTCCACTTCACATAGTGATAATTATATCTTTCAATATACTTGTTTTTAATTTAAATCTATTTGATAGAATTTGAATTTATTATCCTTGGAATATCTTAGTCATAGAAAAATAAAAGGGTAATGGAAAACATGGGTAAAAGATAAATAATTTATTATAGCTGTTCTCCACATTTTAATGGTCCACTTCACAGAGTGATAATTATATTCTTCAATATATTGTAATTCTTAATTTAAATCTATTTGATAGAATTTGAATTTATTATCCTTCAGAATATCTTACTCATGGCAAAATGAAAGAAAAAAGTTTGATGGAAAATATGAGTAAAAGATAAATCATTCTATTGTAACCGTTCTCCACATTTTAAGGGTCCACTTCACACAATGATAATTATATTCTTCAATATATTGTATTTTTTAATTTAAATCTATTTTATGGAATTTGAATTTAAGGGTGGTTTTTTAGATTTTTAAGGATAAAATTAAGAGATTTGTAATTTTTAAAATTTACATCTTTTATATGTTGGTGGTTAATAAGGAAGAAAGTTTTTTTTCTTTCAATGATATGTTTATAATAAATATGTTGAGCTTTATGAAATATTAGAGATCTCATTTGTTTTTATATATTAGTTTTAGAGCTTACTTTTATTATTTAAGATTATAATGATTTATTTTGATACGTTTTATTTGTGATGTCTACTTTTATTTTTTTTTATATTTTTAAGTATCATAAATCAATTTTACTTGTCAACAATAATATTATTATATTATTTTAATTTATTCATAAAATTAAATTATTAAAATTTGATATTATTTTAATTTATTCATAAAATTAATTTTTTTTTAAAAATATAAATACATATCAGACATGTTTAACCTTATGAAATATTAAAGATCTGATGTATTTATATAAATACAGATCAGTGAACATTGATTGAAATTTTACCCCTGATCATTTAAAATCCCCATGCAAAAATATTCTCATTTCCTTGTACGCAATTTGATGTCTTGAGATTTGAATGCATTGATGTGATTTATAGTGAGTTGATTGAAGCAGCCACTCAGCTATCAACTTGCGTTTCACAGGGCTCTGAGTTGATTGAAACTCTTCATATTAATGACATTAAACTCTTCCTATTAATGACATTTCACTTTGAATGTAAGTATTTCGGTTTAAAGATTTTATTTACGCCCTGAGTTTTTCTTCTCATCAATGTGTGCCTTGCTGTTAATTCTCATCGCCTTTCATCACGGCCAACAATTTCGATAAATATGGTGGAGGTGAACTCTGATTTCCCATTCAGAAAAAGCTGCTTTTGAAGAGTTTAGCTGCACCTCACCAAACAAACAGGTTTTGTCTTGTTACTATTTGCATCTCCTTTTTAAATTTTACTATCATGCTTGTTTGAAATATTTAATGACTTTCAAAATAATTTTAGTGCATGGAAAATAATGTTTACACACTTTAGATTTATTGAATTTAGTTTGAAACCAAAATCCTACCTTTTTTTGTTACAATTGTGGGCAGTTCTTGTGTGCTACTTTGAATTTGTTGTTTGATTAGTGGTTGAATGATGTTAGAAGACACATGTTTGTATCGTAAAATCATTTCATTTACATTACAACTTAAAAAGGATGAAATATTTGCGAAAATAGAAAGAAAAAACTTATTCAATGTTTTCAATTACCAGTTGTAAACTCTTCCTCGAGCCCTAAGGTTACAAGAAATAATTTTTAGTTACCAATTGTAATCTTTTTAGTTACAAATGCCAATCCAATCCCATCAAATCCAATAAAATAAAAATCATCATATGAGTGGTATTTTCCTTGAAAGAAAAGAATAAATCTGATTCTCAATAAATGCCAACCCACAGCCATAAGGACCCAGAAAATAACTCAAAAGAACAAAATAAATCAAACAACCATAGATAAAACCAGAGACCCAATACCATTTACTTAACATTGAACAACAAAATTGTTTTGGAATGAAATAAAACACAACACAAATGATCGAGCAGTGTATAGATCCCCTGAAGGAAACTCACCGAAACCAAGACAAGCCACTTACCTCAAGATTCTTGCACAAATTGAGTTGTGTTGTCAATGATACTGTTGAGAAGTAATAGGCAGAGTTGTTGGAAGGAAACTTCTAATTTCTCCCTCTGCTATTTCTCGCAGTTTCTATAATCTCTTTTGGAATCTGCAATGAAAGCATGTCTACATTCACAAACACAATGGATATAACAACAAAATGGAGTAGTCAAAAGGAAGAATAAAACTATAATGGATATGTCCAGGAGCATGATGAAGGCCAAAAATTTATCCAATGATTTGTGGGTAGAAGCAATGGCATGTGTTGTGTACATTTTGAATAGGAGTCCTACAAAGAGTGTGAGGGATAAAATCCCCCCAAAAGCATGGAATGGTAAGAAGCATACTATCTCTCATTTTAGAATTTTTGGATGTGTTGCTTATTCTCTAGTGACATCTGAATTGAGAAGGAAATTAGATGATAAGAGTGAAAAATGTATTTTTATTGGTTATGATGAGCAATCAAAATCTTACTGGTTATATAATTGAATTACAAAAAAATTGATTATTAGCAGAGATGTTGAATTTAAGGAAGAAGAATCATGGGATTCAAATGTTGACATATTAGTCATAGGTGGAGTAGCAATAAATGATATTGAGGAGGAACCAAAAGAAAAAGGTGGTCAAACACCACCAAGTAATCCACCAAGAAATGTTGTGCAAGGTATATCATTATTCCATCCAAATCTTTCTATTCCAAATTCAAATTTAAGAGATGAATAAGATCCAACACTTGCTTCATTAAGAAAAAGGTGCAAAGGAAGGAAAACAAAAAGCTTAAAAGAAATGTATGATAAAGAAGATGAAAATGTGAATTCAATTTTTTTTTTATTTGCTAGTGATCTTGTTTATTTTGAAGAAGCAGTAAAAGATGATAATTGGATTAAGGAAATGGATGAAGAAATAGACTCTATTGAAAGAAATAAAACATGGGAGTTAGTAGATTTACTTGAAGGTAAAGATTACATAGGATTTAAATTTAATGCTGAAGGTTCAGTTGTAAAACATAAAGCAAGATTAGTTGCAAAAGGGTTTTCACAATAGTATGGGTTTGACTATAATGAAAGTTTTGCTCCAGTTGTACGAATGGACACAATTAGATCTGTTCTAGCAGTAGCTGCACATAATAAATAGAATGTGTTTCAAATGGATGTGAAATTAGCTTTCTTGAATGGTTTTCTTGATGAAGAGGTTTATATTTTACAACTCCCTAGTTATGAAGTTCATGGTCATGAAAATAAGGTTTATAAATTAAACAAAAGGAATGGTGAGCCTACATTGTACATAAATACTAATGATGAAGGTAAAATTTTGATTGTATGTCTATATATTGATGATTTGATTTTTAGTGGAAATTTGTCTGTGGACATGTTTAAGTTAGATATGATGAAAGAGTTTGAAATGAAAGATTTGGGCTTGATGAGATACTTTTTGGATATTGAATTTGTTTAAACAAATAAGGGAATTTCTTTGTCAGTCCAAATATACCAAGGATGTATTAAGAATATTTAAAATGTTGAATTGTAATCCTGCACCAACTCCAGTTGTTATGCATGAACAAAATTGAGGAAAGAGGATAAGGGGTCAAATGTTGATCCAACCAAATTTCAAAAGCTTGTTGGTAGTTTAATGTATCTTATAGCTACAAGGCGTGATATCATGTATGGTGCAAGTTTGATTTCAAGGTTCATGGATTCACCTTGGAATTCTCACTTTCAAGTTGGGAAGGGAATACTCAGATATGTTGGAGGAACAATAAGATATGAAATTCTATATTCCAAAACTAAAAATTTTGATTTGGTTGGTTATACTGATAGTGATTTTATAGGTAACATAGATGATAGGAAAAGTACATTAGGAAATATTTTTCATATAAGACCAGGAGTTGTTTCATGGGTATCAAAGAAGCAACCTATAGTGACAATTTCTTCAGTCGAAGAAAAATATGTAGTTGTAATTACTATAGCATGTCAAGCAATTTGGATGTGTCAAATTTTTTCAGATTTGTTGTATAATCAAGATGAACCAACACCAATCCTTTGTGATAACAAGTCAGCCATTACATTATCCAAGAATCATGTATTTCACAAAAGAAGCAAGCATATTGATAGAAGATACCACTTCATTAGGGAATTGGTCAACAATGGAGAAATCTATCTTGAATTTTGTAGATCCAAAAATCAGCTGGAAAACATTTTTACCAAGGCATTACCAAAGGATATCTTTGAATATCTAAAAAAAAATTTGGGAGTTGTTGATCTGGCTGAAATTAAGAGGG
Organism: Sequoia sempervirens; assembly: GCA_007258455.2. Taxonomy (NCBI): domain Eukaryota; kingdom Viridiplantae; phylum Streptophyta; class Pinopsida; order Cupressales; family Cupressaceae; genus Sequoia; species Sequoia sempervirens. The sequence goes on along the minus strand of VDFB02283543.1, from coordinate 8,057 downwards.
AGTGTTAGAAGGAAACTTATAATTTCTCCCTCAGTTATTTCCTACAGTTTCTATAATCTCTTTTGGAATCTACCAAATCAGACTGATGTGTTAATTTAGCTTATTTCCATCTTAGTTGTTGTTATGTTTAGAAGTTTTTTTTTCACGTCATTTTTGAAAGTTGCTTTGTATCTATTTAAATAAGACTATTGTAGCCATTTTGGATCGATCAAATGAATAAAGATATGATTTGTTTTCTGTTGTAACATTATTTGTTATTGTTTTCTTTTTTTCTTTGCTCTTTCTATCAAGAGTTTGCAGGAAAAATATTATGAAACCCTACCAAAGTAGAACTTTCTTTTAAATGATACGAAACAAAACCACTCTCCCTACAGTTGCGAAAAAATGATCTAAAAATAGCAGGATTTAGAAACATTTTTGCAGGCTTTTAAACAAGAATATTCGTTGTGAGTAAAAAAATGTATTCAAGCATGGGGAGAGGAATTGGTTGGAGTAGTTCAAAAGAGCAAGAAAAATGAAAGACTCTTGATGTTAGGCACCTATATAAAATAATGAAGAATAAATCCAATCCCACAACGTACAACAAATTGATCAAGAAAATACTTCAAAAGAAAGAAAATTCTAGTGCAAGTTGTGAAAAACCTCAATTGCATGATGATAAGCAAGGGCTTGTATTGGAGAAACAATGTTGTATTTGTGAGATTGGTAGAAAAGAATAAGACACTCTAATTAAATGCAGCAATGAGAAATGCCTCTATAAGTTTTATCAAATAAGGTGTTTGATACCTCCATAGGAAAGTGCTCCTCCACATAAAATAATGATTGAGCTCATGCTTACTGCTATTTTCCATGTGAAATCTTGAAATAAAGTTTTCCTTTTATGCACAATTCCTCAAAAAAATATGTTAAACAAGACTCAGCCAAATGTTTTCTTGTAAAAAATATTTCAAATAATAACTTAAATATAATTTTTTTCTCTCAAACATTTAGAACAAGACACAAATAAAGTTTTATGTTCACATGTAGTTTCTCTAAAATATTGAAAAAAATCAAACAACTTGGTAAAGTTTCCTTTTCCTTGCAATTTGTATTAAGTTTTCTTTTCTATGCATTTGCCATGTTTAAAATTTAATCACTTACAAAATTTATTTTGTATAGCTAAAATTAATCACTTATAAAATTTACCTTATATAGGTGGTCAACCTATGATAGAGAAAATAAACAAAAAAAAAATTACCCTTTCTATCTTTCTTTTTAAAAATTTATGTATCTAGTTAAATTTTTATAGTTTATGGATTTCTCATCTAACAACATTGTATTTCACTACATACAAATTCCAGGGCTTGAAAAGAGGACCTTCAAAAAGATATTGTGAAGCTCTTATTTTAATTTGATTGATGCAAACTTGATAGTAATTGTTTAAAGAAATCTAATCAACATTGTGTTTGGTGGGGAATGCGACTGCTGACAGTTTGGCAATGGTGGGTCTTGATATTAAAGGGCTAAGGTGTTGGAAAAAAGTGGATTCTTTGCCCCCCCCAGCTCTAGATTTTTTAAGGGAAGATCTTAGCAATTTAAATGATGAGCCCTAAAAGGTGTTTACTTATTTTAGCCTGGCTCCTACTAACTTTGGTTAGTTTTGTTGGCAAGAGCATGCTTTTGAATAATTGGCCATTGTGTGAGGTGATGGATTTCATGGGATCATCCTTTGGCATGTACGACCTTTTTTGGGCTGATGACAAGATGTGCCTTTCTACCATTAGTGGCAGATGGGGTCATCATTTTTTGAACCCCCTAAATTTTTCGTGCCGAGCCTCATAATTTATTGGATTATGCTAGATTTTCTGAGTTGGCTAAGTCCTACGCCTATATTATGCCCTTTCGTGCTTTGGACGATTTGCATGAGGGAGCTACTTCCTTTGCATGGGATGTGAGAGGTGGCATTTATTGCCTTCCTTTTTGACTTCTCATTTCACTTCTCATCGGCCTTTTCCCTATGGATGTTTCTAGAATTTGTTGTCATCTCTTGTGCCCTGGTTTTCTTTTTTCTGTCAAGGTGGTCTGTGACTTTTGGGTGGGCTCTATGGGTGGGGACAGAGTGTGCGTGGAGCCAAACAAGTGTGACAAGTGGAAAGTGGATGCCACCATCTGGCACATTTGTAAGGAGGGTGGCATTTCCAAGTATATGGAGGCCATGACTGGGCATGATGAGGGCCTGTCACATAAGTTTGTCACCTCCTGGAAGGATGGTAGGGTTACCATTAGTGGAATTTATTTTGAAGTTTATGAGGAGGTTATAGCAAGAGCTACGTGGCTTCCGAATAGTGGTCGTACCTGGAAGAAATTGATGAAAGTTCCAAACTAGATAAGTCTTAACCAGTTCTTCTGGGGTGTGGAGAAGCTTGTTAAGTTAAGGGGTGGCTATGACCAAGAGGCACTTCTGGAACCATGGGATAGAATTTGTATGGTGATTATGAAGTACTTCACGCTAGAAGGAAGGTATGGGGTCTACTACTATTACCATTTTAACTTCCTTAACCACCTTAGGAATCACTAGTATATTTCCATTTCTTTTTTCTTGTTTCACTCTTTGGATAGCACTGTTGCGGAGTTTAATGAAGCTACGAATTCTGGAAAAAAATACACTATCCTGCACCAAGGCCTTATGTCTAAGCTCTATCATTTTCACATGGCCCTTTGCCCTGTTCAGCCTATCACTATGCAAGAAGTCCCTTGCATGCCCGCTCTTGTTGAAACCCCAATTTCCTCTGCCCCCCCTTTTGCCAGCATTATGGATGTGTCAGGTCCAAGTAAGAAAAAATGCTTAAAAAATCCTTCTTTGAAATCCCCTCCCCATGACGCTTCCCCTGCAACGGGTTTAGATGGGAAGGCTAAGGATAAAAAATGGTTTGCTCCCACCCCAAGACCTAAGGCCAAAGATTCTAAGAAAACAAATTTTTTCCTCCACCAAATTGATTCTGATGTTGAAATCACTGAAAGAGAAAATACCCCTCGTAGATCTAATAGACTGGTCTATAAGTAGGACAAGGTGGGAAGTCTTAAAGAGGTTTTGGATTTGGATAGTGGTAATGGAAGTGATAGCAAAAGTCAAGGGGAACAGGTGGCCGATGAGAAGGTTAAGTCTTCCTCAGAAAGAAGTGCCTCCCATGTGTCTGAAAGTTTGAAGAAGGGCCCTGCCAGTATAATTGTGAAGGAAATCAAGCCTCGGGCCCCTAACACTATGGAGGGAAAGGCCCCCTTGACTGAAGATTATGATAAAAAGGAACAGGCATGGGTTGAAGTTGACAAGCTGAAAGGAAGAATTGAGAGACTGGAGAAGAAGGTCCAGGAAGTGTCACACTTTTCCCTAAAGGTCATGCACATGTCAGCTACTAGCCTTTATTTGCTGCAGAAGGAAAAGTCTGCAGATGATGGTGATGAGGACGCTAGATTTAAGGAACTTCTTAAGTTCCTCACGGCTGATTTGGCAACTGCTATTCAGGACAAACCATGCATGGAAGATTAGTTTTAGTCTTTGGGTTCTTTAAGTTTTTTGATATGTTATCTATGACTATTATTGTGTTTATGTTATTTTATGATTGGTTTGACCCCTGGGGGTCTATGGACTCGACTACCTTGAATCATGCCTACATGATGGACTCTTTTAATTACTTAGTTGTTAGTGTTATTCTGGAGTTTTTGATATGACTTGCTATGGGTGATGGCTTGGTTTACTTTGATGTCACTATGTTATTAATGTGCTTGCTTGGGATGCCTGTAGTTTTCTTATATTGAAGGGACATCACCCTTGTTTTTGCTGCTTTTTATATCAAAAATGTTGTGTTTCACTTCATATACCTACATTTCATGGCTTTAAAAGAGAAGCTTCAAAAAAGGAAAGTAGATACTCTTATGTAACTTTGACCAATACAAACTAGGGACAAATTGTTCAAAAGAGTTGCATTGTTTTAAAAAAAAAATCAATAAAAAATTGTACCTACTTATATTATAAAAGGCATAGTTTATACAAATATATTTTTATACAACCAATTATGTATTCTTACAATTCATTTATGGTTTTTCCCTTGAACCTCCTATGGATGCAAGTGCTAGTATATAAATTTATATTAATTAATTGATAAATATGTGATAAAAGTATTATTTAACTAGTATATATATCTTAAATGTTAATCTATATAATATACGCCGAGATATATCATTTTAGATACCTATTTTATTTATTTCTTAAAAAAGTTGAAATATCATTAATATGTCTATTTTGGTGGATTTTTTAAAATAAATATTTCTAATATGTCTCATGCTTTTTGTTTGTTTTAAATAAATATATATTATTAACTCTCTCTTTTTTTTTCTTTTTTTTTTTTAAGGATAGGACTATGACCTAAATTCTTTTTTTTTTTTAATTCTTTTTTTAAATAAATAAATATTGTTTTTGATTAGGTGAAAAGCAAGTTTTGAAGGGACCCGAAACCCTCTACAACAAAAAATAGAGCTGCAAAAGGAATAGCCTGCAATAGCCAAAAAACCAGCCCCCAAACAAGACACTTCAAGATTTACATTTAGAACTACTCGTGTGAGGAGAGAGTCATATCAAAAGAAGGCTTAGAGAATTTTTCTTTCTTTCCCTTTACAGTTATCCAATATTATTGCACTGGGTCTGCCTTAGCATGCCAAGTGGACATACTACTATCTTAAAGAAAATTTCCTGTAGCCACTACCTCAGGGATTTTATTAATATTTCTTCCTGCAGGAAATGTCTTATCAGAAAAGCTACCAAAAATGGTAGCTTGAGACCCATTCTCATGCTCATTTGGGGTTTCAACATGATAATCTTTCTCACTATCAGCAACCCCTTCATTTGATACATCTGGAGAGGATGCCCCAAAACCCTGTGATTCCAACACAACCACCTCAAAAAAGATCCTATGTTGCTCAGGTTTCTTCTCAACCGTATAATGTTGTTGAGAGGGACCTTTCCACCATGTAGCCATTATTGCTTTCTTCTCTCATCCATTTTTTGTTGCAGCATGACCTGTTTTAAAACATCTTTGACAGCGGAAGGGGACCCCTTCATAGTCTAAAGATTGGACCCAAGAACCCTTAGAAGATTTAAGTAAAATCTCAGCAAGCAACCCTTTTGAAACATCCATGTCCACCAATATACAGGCAAAGGTGGAGTTAAAAATATTAGAGGATTCAACATCCACCAACAAAAAATCTCCAAGGGCTTCACCCACTTCTTCTAAAAGAGAATCATCCCATAAATGGAGGGGGAGATTAGGTAGCCGAATCGAGATCAGGATCTTATTGAAAGTTTCAGAGGAAGGATTGAAATCAGAATGCCAAGGCTTAATCATCAAAAAAAAATTGTCCTCCCAACTAAAAAAATGATCAGATAATATTTTGTTTCTATCTTGAGCATTGCCAAATTCGGCAATAAAAAACCCCTTAGCCATGGGGAAAATATGAACTTTACCAGTAATTACAGGCTCCCATTCTTTTCATATCCATGAGTGTAGTTGAGGGAGGCTAGGCCAAAAACCCCTAAACATACAAATCACCCCCTGTAATGAAAGCTCAGAAGCATTATTGTCTATTTCCTCCACAGTCTTTGCTTTCAGGATGATGGAGATGGCATTTGCAACAGGGATGAAACCCCTGTTTGGCATTCTTCTCAAATGATAGTTGCTTTTTTCTTTCTTTCTTTCATATCTAATTTATTTATGGTAGTGTGTTTTGGGCATTTTTCAAAGCATAATAAAAAAGAAAAGTTAATATTTTTTGAACTCTTCAAAGGTTATTTTTGTGAGGCCACGTTATTTCTAAACATATGCTACTCTATTATTTAGAATAGGTGAATATCATTGAGATAATAATGATCAAGTTAAGTGCAATTAAAATGTCTATGCATGTTCTATTATTTGTTTGATATTCATTGGAATTAAATAAGTTATTGACTCAATATCTTTTAGATATGTATAGTTCATTTTACTATATAATTTGATGTTTATTTACACATAATTGTTAATTATGTGATATTTATTACGATGATGATTTTTTATTTCTTTATATGTAATTAAAAATATTCAATGATTTTGGAAGTTATTATCATTTTGACAATACTTTTATCATTTAAAAGGAACTCTCAAGTTATTATTGTTGATAACCCTAATTATCATTTTGAATAGTTAGTAAGTTATTATGTGGATGATTTTAAGTTTCCTTTGGAATAATTATAGATTTATTTTAATTTCAGTTTTAATCTTAGTTATCTTGATGGTTAGCAAGTTGTTAATAGTTAACATTGCATTTGGTAGTATATGCCTCAAAATTATCTATACGATTGGAGAATAGAATTTGTAAATGCTTGGTTGCCTATTTTTAAGAGAAATAGAAATGATTTTTATTATTACTTACATCTTCCACATACTTAATAAAAATTCTTTGCAAGAATTAACTAGTCATGGTTGCATAGGATGCTTTGCTAATATTTTCTTAAGGAATCTTTGTGGACTTATGCTAGTGTTTTGAATATAGATTCTTGTAAAGATCAATATTTTGAAATAAGTTTCCTCTTAGCAAGACCTAAAGGTTGTTTGTACCTTCTTTGGAGTCTTTCATTTATTTTGATGCAAATAGGTACTAAAGATCAATGTGTATTTTCTTGAAAATAGGGCATCAAGAGTATAATAATAATAAAGTGATAATTCCTTGTAGATGCATAATATTATTTACTTTAATCAATTATGGCCATGTGAATGGAAGGTCGGGGTAATGTATTAAGAGAACAGTCTTGTGTAGTAAGGGTTTTGGACCCCCACATGCTTGTTGCCTCATATAAAAATCATGTCCACTATGTGGGAAGTGAAACATGATTTTTTGTAGAAGATATAAAGTTGATTAGGAAATATTTTGAACATCTCCGTCTTGTTACATTAGGTCTACACCTTACTAGTTGATTGTGTTTGTGGCTATTTATGTCATATTAGAAATTTTCACGTTATGGTATTTATTGCATATTACGTTTTGGATCATTGCAACCTATTTTTGCTTTAAAAAGGGAGTTAAGAAGGGAAATTTAGTAATTAGGAATTGTTGATATAACTGCACTTCAAACCCAACTATTAATATACTAAATTAAATCGGCATTCCTATCTCCATCTCCTGTTTATGTTGATCACAATACTTAGTAATACCATTATAGGAATCTTCTATACCAACTAAGGGTTTGATTAAGTGGTTGGAGGAAATGAATTATATGTTGTTTGGCACCACTAATTTACCTAAATTTAATTGCTATCACCTTGTTAAAAGTAACTATTGTAATTGTAATGGGTTCAGGTAAGTGGTTGGTCAAGAGATGGGTGCCCATGCCATTAAGGGGAATTCCATCCCATTTCCAAGAGCATGATAAAAATAAGATAGGTCCTTCTTACGTACAATTCAAAAAGACTATTATTCAAAGCAAGCAAAATGGAGGAAGGATAAGGTGTCAGTATGTACTGTGCAAGGGGATGATAGTGTTAATGATGGATGGAAGATGCTTGGATGAGGGGTCTAGTCACACATTATTGGAGAGGATTCATTTGAGAGGAGGTGGTTGGTTGAAGTTATAGGGTGGGTGTTGGAAAATTGTTAGTGCTCCCATCAGGATTCATGAAATGGACTAACCACCTCTCATGGATCCGTTAACTCTAGAAGTTGTATTGGGCATTAACAGGTCGATCTTTTGCTGCAATGAAAATTGTGGGGACAACAATTGATATTAGAGCCAAAGATGTTGGGTTCAAATCCCCTTGGCTCACACTGAGGGAGAGATTGTTGGAAAATGGTCAGTGTTGCCCTTGGGATTCATGACATGGACTAATTTCCTCCCATTGATTTGTTAACTTTGGTAGTTGTATCAGGAATTAACAGGTCGATCTTTTGGTGCAACAACAACTGTAGGGACAATAGTGGGGTGAGTGCATTTGTGTAGGGAGAAAGGATTAGGAATTTGTCCTTTCACTGGATGATTTCCTAGATCATGTGCCTCA